>DWPA01004772.1:0-12492 GCA_018251375.1 Calpodes ethlius | reverse complement strand
TGACTCGCACCTTCCAGCCCTACGTGTCATTTCGATCATCAGTCAGTTGCATCCATTCTCTCGCGAAAGCCACACTCTTTTTTTGTTCCTAATTCTTGTTGTACTATTTACGAAAATTGTGGTAATTAAATAAACTCCTTGTGAAAGTGATTTTCTTTTTTTTAAAAAAGCATTTTCGAATACGCATTATAACAGTACGGACCATATTATTCGTGGATCTTTGATACAAATAGGAAACAATTCACGATCGGATACACATGGATGTCCAAGTTGGCTAGTTGTGTGTAGGTATTGTCAGAATTAATCTGGTTGATACAGAAACCAGCACTTCCAACAGAAGTGCGCACAACCCAGCTTGTAGCCATGTCCGTTGTCCAGTTGAATAAATCACGGACTAGGGTGGCTGCTTTGGACTTAAGGATGGATGATGCATTTTCCGTAATACGAGGAGAATTGAGATAATAACAATACAATTGACTAATTTCAGTTTTCATTTAAATTGTATAAGTATATGCGTACATTCTATTGAAAAAAACACTTTTAGAGGGTAGGTATCTGTTCATATCTTTCAATCAAGTCTCTTTCTCTTCTTATTTGTAACAAAATGTAATAACTTGCATAACTAAAGAAAAAAAACATTATTAAGCAACTTCTCACCTGCCAGTTAACAACTGATACTCTACTTCTACATGAGACCTTATGGAAGTCACTCCAGCTTCGTGCGTGCGATTTGTAGCCACAGGGTCCGGCATTCTTACATCGAAGCACTTAAACACGCAATCGTCGCCACCTGTACGAATATAAAAATTAAAAAGATTAGATAAAGAAACTCTAACACCCCAAATCCCAGCATTAGTGATCAAATAAGTAACTCCGAGCGCTGCCGGTACAAACTATCGCAGATCTATAAATTGTTCTACCCAACAGTAGGTGACAAAAAAAATTTGAAAGTTTCTGTCCATCGAAGGACACGTTGAACCATCTTCATAATGAACCGAAATATTACTTATGTCAACTTAATTCATATAAACGTCAAGCAAAGAATCTATCTTATAATAATACTTTATAATCAAATTTGTATTGAGCGGTGAACATATGACTTGGCAAAAATAAATATGGTTACTTATATTCTATGTATTTTAATTTAACCCGAAGTTACCCAGTATTAAGCATAATTAATGCGTTATGTAATTCTACGTAAAATAGTGTAAATAAAAAGTTTTCCAGTTCGAATAAATTGTTTATACCTGAGTAAATAATATCAGTGTTCCAGTAATTAAATGCTGAAATCCAAGCCTCAAAGTCGTGTGCTTTCCAAGAATTAATCTTGTGTAAGCCGTCTCCAATAATCCTCCACAGCGTGACTCCGCCTAGCGAGTCGCTCACTACCAAACTCGGCTCGTCTGCGCTTATTTTATTCGTAGACCAGTCGAGAGAAAGAGCTAGAACATTTTCTCCGAGAGATTCTTCCATCCAAAACTTTAAACTTAATGTTTCTTCTTGAACCAATCGGTACAGTTGTATTTGCCCTTCGGACGTTACAGCGCCCAGGATAGGAAATCCTTGAACATTATGGTAGCACCACTTCTGATCCAATACTCCAGAAATATCGATTGTTTGCAAGGGCGATAAATCTGTTGAGCTTGTATCGAATTTGAAAAGGTATATCCTGCCCAATCTCTTCTGCTTGGCGCCATCCACTTCTGAAAATATGTAATCTAGCTTAAACATCAAACACCTACAACCTTTTATTAGCATATTCAATATAGATTTTATATTAAATTCATCATTTAAACTACAGTACTGCCGTGAATATTTTCGTATGTACAACACGCAACATTTATGTGGTAGGGGAGAAAGATGACTCTAACCATAATTAAAACTTTCAAGCTTACTATTTCGCAAATAGATTCCAACACCGATAAATGTTTTTTCGAAAACCCATAATATATTTGAAAAATCCGATAGGACCACGACTATTATAGGGTAAACGAAGAAATAAAATTCATCCTCACTTTACGTACACACTACAGACATGTCGAAAGAATGAGGGTTCCGTATTAACTACGGAACTCTCAAAATAAGACATTACAAATATCCAAGGCTTTAGAAAATTAATTATATCACATAAATTCAATGTTTAGATAAAATATAGTTTTCATCTTAAGACCAGCTTCCCCCTGCTAAAGTTGTAATACCTTTTATGTTCCACTTACCTTCATCCTTCTTATTCAACTGGTACGTCCCGCAGACGAGCACATCTCGGTACGGCTCGACGGGACACCACTCGACAGAATCCGCGCTGTACCCCGTGTTCCACCGCCATTTGCATGCCCACGCCGCCGCCATTTTGCGCTATTGATTGACGAAAAATAAACATAAAAATAATACATTTACTATCAATATCATTACGTTAGTATCTGTTCCATAAAGGTCTATGCATAAATAAATACTTTTTTTATATAAATGTAATGAAGCCTCGCCCATGTTCATGGCATTTATAAACATACGGGGCAGGAAAATAGTAGTTCTTTCCAGAAGTTTAAAACATTATTACTGGGTTAAAAGACTTAAGAATAAACATTATAATAAATAAAAAAAAAGACAATTTTGAAACTCATGAAGCATTTCAACTATGAATTATTGTCGGTATTGCTATAAAAAAATTACGTACCTGTAAAAGAAAAAAGGAGTTTGACGGCGCACGCATTAAACAAAAAAAATCGATCGACTTTATATAACTGAGGTGTTACTGTTAAATAAAACCACAATATCTATTTTATACCCATATATTTATTTATATTTATAATATAAAATAAGTCCATAAGTGAATAAATACGGTGTACATACTAACGCTTAAATCGAACAGTTACAAATTCAACATTATACTATAATTATCTCGTTTCACATGTTCAACGCACATCTTCACTAACTCTCTAAAATTTGTACTGTTTTATGGTTCGTCACTTACAATTAGTTTGGGGTATGCGGAGAAGGGTACATAGTATAGCTCTGCTTATCTTTAAGGTAACAGGGTATAAATTGGTACTAACGCATCTCTTTGCCATGGCTGCCGAACCAATATCCTAGAATGAGACGTTGGACTAATAAATATTTATACACTGTTTGTTTAAAAATGATTTGGTGCCTAGATACCACACAGGAAACCGCCATGTACCCATAGACAAGAGTAACATGCTGAGGTTCCTAACGCGTTGCGGACGAGACTGAAACTAAATCTATACATTACTTTATTGCAGGGATATTTTAAAATGTATTAAAATTAAGAATTATACATATACAAAACCCTCCTCATTTATATTTATAATTAAGTTCAAAATAAAAATTACTTGGAAAATAATAATTATATGTATCAAAATTTTAATTCCCAATAAGATAATCTCCGTTACATTTTAATACAGTATACAATCATGAAATAATTAATGATCACTTTCTGCGATGGATGTGGTGTCAGCTACAACGCGTTTATATTGTAATATTATTAGAAATAAAATATTCAAATGATAAAAACCATAAGGCTAATAGCAAATTCAATTTCTAAACTAAAATCCCCATTTTTAGTGTTAATTATAAAACCCCTTTTTAAATCTGCGTAGAAATAAAGTACTTACATTAAATTTATGCAATATTTCATGATAAATGTATTTGTTAAGTCGCTGATTGGCAGCCAGCAACGACGATGGATATTTTAAAATTAGCAGCGCTGAGATGTGAATATTTTAAAACCTACATCGAATCATATATCCAAGTAGAAAAACATCTTCCATTGAATTATCTATGTGTATACGAAGAAATCATTGTGTATAGGAAAATCGATTTAATATAAAATTTTTAATTGAAATGGACTCCAGGATATTAATACGAGTAAGTACTATTCATTAATGGTAACTTAATTTACATCTAATAATTAAAACTATTTCGTAATTTCTTCTTAAATCTAATTACACACTATCAAGTATACTTCAACGGCAGTTGGACCGACAATTATCGTATTTTTCTAAACTTTACTTAATATATGGATTATCGTAAACGCACGTTTTTTAAACCGCCCATAATAAAAAAATAAAAGGAAATAAATTCAATATTGATTTGACGAGTCGTTTGCAATCGTAACGCGACTTCCACTATTGTCATTGAATGAAACGTATTTCTTTAAATTATTAACATCATTAATAAGGTTATAATTGAATTTAATATAGATTGTTACTAAAAGTCGATAATAAAAAAAAATAAGCATGATAGCAGTTAAAAAACATCCGCCTACATTCTATCATTCGTCGTACACAAAATTGGAGCTATTGTAATATACGGAGCAACGAGGTGGATTAGTTAATTAAAATCTAAATTATATACAACTTAAACTAGACAAAAGTAAAATTACGAACAAATCAATGAGCACATTGTCTTACAAGCTACAATATCCTATGCCGAGTTCATTCACAACTGCAAGGAAGACTATTGGTAACATCGCCACGTTACTTTTGTTTTCTTATTTCCCATGACACAATAAAAAAACACACTTTTATTTTTAATTTGGCTGCGGTTTTGAAATTATATCAGGCCTATATCCAAAAGTGGACCTTCAAATGCCGATAAATTTAGATTACCAATAACTCCAAACATAACACAATAAAATAGAAATACATACTTTTATTTTTAATTTGGCTGCAGTTTTGAAATTATACGAGGCCTATATCCATAGTTTGACCTTCAAAGGCTGGTAGATAAAGTTCACAAAACATACTAATAAAAAATCACTTATTCCACGAGGCTATGCACCAATAGTCTTTCAATACAACATTTTCAGCAACTGACTATGAATCCACACAACAATATCATTGTATTATATTAATTCCGAGTTCATTGTGCACATTACACTACATAGTTTCTCAACTAAAGTTGTGAGTAACTTGAAACAGCGGATCAATCTCTCCTACAAATAACATTGTATGTCTAAACGGTGTATTTACACTTACAATATTGTACATAGGAGAAATTTAATCGACAATCCGAGTAATATTTATATTCACGAGGTTTTATAATACCAACGTATAATTGTTAGAGATAATGGTTGCCAATGGGTTGGGAGTCAATGCTACAATTACATGTTGCATGCATTCATATTATATCATAATAATATTCCGTCGTTTTTAATTTAGTAACACATGTCACTGCTTAAATTACAACAACATCCACTATTAATGTTAATAATAATTAATATTTTGTTTGCATTTGAGGTAGTTGTTCACAATAAATGTTGCGATCACAGCCCGAGTTCTATCAGGACATAATATCTGCTTATTTATCAACTAGTATCATAATTATGCAGGGAATATTTTTTTTGTTGAGACAGTTAAGATGATCAAAAACCAAAATAGACATGGATTTCTATAACAAATAGTTTGGAGTTTTAATTTTGTATCAAGATAAATTGTATAACCAAAATATGTCAGGAAACTTTTTTCACTTCAACTTAAATTTAACAATGAGAAAAGTTACTTTGATATAATTTAAAGCGATGGATAAACAAAGGCTTAAAGAATTATATACTGAAACTAAAATTTAATGCAATTAACAATATCATAGAGTAACTAATTTACTTTATATTCAAATTAAAGATTCCTTAATTATCCATCTGACATCATACAATAATACAACTGATATAAAAAATAATGTTAAAGAAAGCTGATTTTGGCATCATCATTATTATATCACCAAAAATAATGCCATGTAATGTAAAACTACACATTAAAAATATATAAATTTTAATGGAGAATTAAAAATTAACTGTTACGAATTCACAACTGCCAAATACCTAACATTAAATTTATTACTACAAGTTTACCAATATGTATTTTATTTAGAGAAAGAGTATACATTTTAAAGCAGAGAATGTTCATTGGGGTATTGGTTGAAATGAATCCCAAGATTTAGCAATGCAATCAAACAATCAAGTGCCCCAATTGTATTTTTGACATCTTAAATTTAATGTCTAAGTACCCTGACTTATATATTGTTAAAATCTAATAATATCTCCTGTAAGATAGTGTTCAACTTGTTTACAACAATGACTAATATATGTGTGAAATTGCATACACATCCTTTTTTATGAGCAATCTCCAACTTACCAATAGACCAATGAAATAATACCTAATTATGTAAAGTTAAATAGTCTAAACACAATAATTGGTTAACAAGAATCAAGACGACAAACACACCCGGAGAACTTATTGCAATCAGTTTGAGATCTTTTAAAATTGAAAACAACCATCGTACAAATATAAAGATTTGTAAACTAACTTGCGTTGTATAAAATTCACCTACAATTTTATAATTGGTATAACTTATTGGTGTATAAAAATTATGTCAAATATACAATAGAATTCAGTTAAATTTATAACATGTGGTATAATCAAAAATTTTTTTGTGTTCTATCGCATACAATTATAATTAGCTCCTAAACACTTTTTACTTTTTTTAGGAGCGGTCAATGCATTCTCATGACAAAAATGCCTTCAGTGAAAGCATTGTCTATAGCGGTAACTTTGACAACCAATCATTGAAAACTCCATTCATTAGTGTCATTAATTGAGGTACTCTAAAAATTGACTGAGGCTTTAAATCACAGGAAGCTACTGGCGAGCTGATCGCTCGGTTTCTAGCAGGCATTCCCTTACGAGGATACGAGCGTGCACGATACCGCGTTTGAGACGCTCGGCTGAACTACGACTTCCAGAGTAACTCGGTCTCACTTCCTTACCCATCTCCTCGATCACGGCTAGGAGCTGAGCGTATTTAGACATCCCATTGTCTTTGTCTTTAGATGACGGCGAAGCGGCCGGAACTGTCGATATCGTCGCGTGGCTGTTACCAGAGTGTCCCAGCTCCTTGTGAATAGCTTTTCCACTCATCGGAATAGCCGTCACGGTGACGTCACTCAGCTTCGACTCCACGGCTTGAATATCCATTGCCTCCATCGCTCTGGAAACGAAGATGTTATCATAACAATAGAAATCAAACAAATGCGTCAATGAAACGAAAGACTTACCGAGCAAAATAAAAGTAAAAAACAACTTCCCGCGAATAACAATTGAAACGTAAAAAACGCGACGTAAAGTAAGTGAGAATATTACTAAAACTAAAATGATAGCCAATTTAGGACATACCTAACTCGATCACCTTCAGTTTCTGAAGAATTAAGAATCACGACTGCCCTTTTCTTTTAAACCACTTAAGGTTGTCTTAAAGGCGAGCACAGTATAAAATCTCTGGAATGTATTTTGTTAACGTTGTTGGCGATTCAAATAAAGATTTAATAAATAAACCCTTAATTCAAAAACAAAATCGAATCAAATCAGTCACCACATTGACATGAAACATCGAAACACGAATCACAGACTAATTAGATAAAACAAAAACACAGATTAGATAAATACCATAGGAATTGTGCTGTTTGCGTGGGCGTAAAGGATTGCTAGCTAAACCCAAGCATGTGGCTGTTTTTGGTCCTAATGGTTAATTTATATGAATTTCTTTGATGGTATGCTAAAAAGACTTAAAAGAACGATTTTTTGACGATACTGAGGCAGGGGAAGGGGGTCCGGATCCTTGGATGGTCGTCCCCTCTATATTTGAAATGCCCTTGTTAGGTTCTCACATTGTTAATTTAAAGATAGACCCTTTTTGAGTCCCTAGACTTTTACAGCTTGTTAAAAAATTTTATAAATATATCGAGGACAATACGAATTCCTCCCAAACATTTCTTTCGTGGTATCTAAGGCCAAGTAAGCATAGACAATAAAAAACAATCTGTCAAATTCAAATTGTCAATGTCAATCTGAGTCAAATCAAGATGTCATTGATGTCAAGCTCAAGTCGAAATTGAGTAGCAGAGAGGCAGAAGCCAAGGAGTAGCTGTATCGGTTTTCTTTCTTGTCTTTTTGCTTTTGTTCGACTATTTTAAGTTCCGGTGGCTCCTCTGTAAATATAACTCGTTATCTTCCCGCGTGGTAATAATAAAGTAAAATGATTGTCCGGATTTGGTTATATAGTTGATATGAGTGAATGTGTGAAACAATAGGTGGTCGGCGTGAAGTGATTTGTCCAGGCATTATGCGGTTAATGTTGAAATAATTAAGATGACGGAAGAGCGGGCTTCGCGACCGAGCTCCCTGCTGCTGGAGCCTCCGGCGCCAGAACGTGAACCGCTCCGCTTTGACGTACAGTTGGTGGGCGCGCCGCCTGAAGTGGAACAGCTCGTTAACAACATCAAACAAGTCGCTGAAGACTTTCTCTACCACTGGAAGACTTTCCCCATCGGTAAGTTATTCTCGCGTTCTTTCTATTGATTACATATTCAAAAGGATCCATATTCAATAACCACATCTGTATTCTATTCTATTTTAGTCTTAATGAATCTATCAAGAGACTCCACTTGTGTTGCTTTCAGGATATTAAGCTTATATTGGTTTGGTGTCTCCACTTCTAAGTCCAAAGTTGTTACTATTTTGGGTTGTATGTGTTTCCACACATTCTTGATCTTAAACCAACCTACTATGCTATAAGTAGATGACAGTGAAGCAGATCAGCTAACTTGTAATAAGTGGGCTCCATGATAGATGGACATCTACCATCTAAGTCATCACCAACACAAGCAACTAAAGCACTAGTAAATACTCATCACATTAGATGTGTTGGGGTAATGTTGAACTATTTTTCGATTAGTCAGAAAAATCTTAAACTCATGCATATTTTCTTAATTTCATGCCTGACTCATTAAGGATGAAAGTAAAGAAAAATAGGCCTATGTTAACCCATATTCATTTTATTGGCCAAAGATTGAAACTCAGCCTACATTTTTAGTTAATTGTTAAAAAAAGTCAATAAAAAAACAATTTCTCAACCAAAATCAGGGTATTCATTCCAAGGTCTAAAAATGTTTGATCCAAATCTTCAAAAACTAATTACATTAAATTTTCAATCCTTTTAATACATATTTTACTCATTTTATTGTTGATATATGATTGGGATTTTTAATAAATTATGTTGTTCACTATGTTGATAAGAGCAAAAATAACATTAGGCTTGATATTTTAGATTGATCAACTTTACCTCCTAACTTATCTCATCACACTTTTCATTTCACACTCCTAAAACATTTACACAGGCAAGCATACTCACACAGACATGCATGCAAATGTACTTATATATTTGTATATATGTAAGTAAGTGTATGTATTTTTATAGGCGCACATGAGTCTGGAATTTATTTTAGTTAAAGTTTGGCCAGAGAATGTTTGCTGAAACGTAAGTTTGATATGTCATTTTTTTTTTTCTAGACATTTTCAGGATAACGAAAATATGATCTTTAAAAATGTTAATGTAACATTGCCATTTGAAAATATAAATTACAGTCAAACTTTAAGTAAGTCTAATACACATTATAAATATAAACACTAACACCCTCATACCCCCGCTGTAGGATTCCCTATGTCGCGGGCGGCATGGACAACACAAATAACACGTCACTGACACCCAGGACCTGAGAACAAATATGCATCTGTCACATAAATATCTGCCCCGGCCGGGAATCAAACCCAGGACCCCACGCTTCGCAGGCAGGGTCACTACCAACTACGCTACAGGGCCGTCAAAATTATTATTAATTATTATGTTGAGGGAACCTCTGGTCCTTTTAAAACTATGCATGCACATAGGACTCTGGATACCCTGGCTCTAAATACAGCATTACAATTAAAGTTTACATGAAGACATCCAGAATGTTATTTTTTTTATTCATGTGTACACCAGTGTCTTCACTTGTTACATCATTTTTTGTATTATACATATTTCAGTTAAATTGTTTAAGTTTCACCACATATATTCTGATTCATTCCAAGGGAAACAGTCCAGCATAATATTATAATTTAGGAATGTGATGTATTCAGTGTCTTTCATATGTTTACCTGTTGCTTTCTTATTTAGTCCTACTCATAAAAATGTTTAAAACATCTCAAGAGAACATGCAACCACTATAAAATCTGTCCTATGTCCATCATGGTCGAATTCTGTCTGTGTGCCGAGTTCCATTTTAATTTATGCAATGAACATTTGTATTCCAATTAGAATACACATATTCAAATTTTGTCATAAATCTTCACAATAATAGTTTGCTAATAGCGTGCAAAATTTCATTGAAATTGGTTGAATAGTTTCAGAGTTCATTGCAGATCAAATCAGAACTTAATATATGACCTGTGAAGCGAGAGGTCCTGGGTTTGAATCCCAGCCAGGGCAGATATTTATGTGACAGATATATATTTGTTCTCGGGTCACAGGTGTTAGTGACATATTATATGTGTTGTCCATGCCACCCGCGACACAAGGAATCCTTCTGCGGGGATATGAGTATATTAGCGTTTGCTTATAAACCTGTCTTGTGACAGTTCTCCCGCAGTCCCGTTTCACCGGGCAAGGAAACCGACCCTCGGACATCATAATCGCACCGCCCTGCGATGAACTGGACGCGGCGGCTCTCGACGCGGGCATGGAACCCCATCCGCTATCGCCGAAGCAGCTCCACTCCATACGAGAGAAAGGGTAAGTGTATTCAAGACTCTTTCAATTCTTTCTTTTTTATTTTATTACCTGGCTAGAGAAGCATAGTGATGCTTCTGGCGTTGCCGATGCGGACGGTGGTAGTTACTTCATCGGGTGGATCCTCAGTTCTATTGGCGAATATGTAAATAAAAAAGGCTCTTTTTACATCCACGTTTTAAGAACAATAAGTTTCAAACTCAGGTGCTGAAAAAAATATTATTGAATCCTATTAGAGCTTGTCCGTGTCGATACTATTGCTCTAAATATGTTTTGCTGTAAGAAAATTTGAATGGTGAATGACTTAACAAGTAGGTACATATGATTATAATATGATTTAAGTAATGGAATCAATATGGGGTCAGAAACTGAGGAGGGTTGGAATGCTTCTCTTAATTAAAAGAAAAGCTCGTAGTCCAAGAGTAACTGGCGATTAATAGTATATATTGACACTGGGTAACCCGAAGTGCGTTTATAGTTGTGTGAATGATCACTGACCATTAGTGGTAACATACTAACCAATTGGCTGTTCACTACCTTAC
Source organism: Calpodes ethlius (assembly GCA_018251375.1). Lineage (NCBI taxonomy): Eukaryota > Metazoa > Arthropoda > Insecta > Lepidoptera > Hesperiidae > Calpodes > Calpodes ethlius. The sequence goes on along the minus strand of DWPA01004772.1, from coordinate 1,333 downwards.
TAAGGTCTCGAAAATTGAAGCCCGTAACTGTTAAACGACTTGTGTACCTATTTTCTTCTTTCTTCCATCTCCGGCAGCATCGCGTCGGTGATGCGTATGTTCGTGATAATCCATGGGGGACGGTGACCATCAGCTAGCTAATCTACTTTTTGCTCATTTATATAAAAAATAAATTTTCAGCGATATTTTATATCATATGGTGAGTACGACGCCTGTATTATAAAATAAGTCCAATCTTAGACGTGCCCCGCGCTCGGATCAGTGGAGGCGGAGGCGGAGGTCAATCGAATTAATAGTATCGCGCCTCGGACGATGATCCTATCTGACGCCAATCTTCACTGGACCTCTGCTCTCGGAGTCCAGACGACGCGTCCTTATTTCCGCTGACACGTTCGGTCGATGTTACAAATCGTTATGGGATTTTATCGTATTTATAAATCGGAGACGTTAAAGCGATCACCGCCCAACGGCTTTTGGCAATAGTTAGCTAAATAAATTATAGGCAATTTTTATAAACGATTCCGTCGTTTGGAATTCTGATTAAGATCATCAATTTTATCGTTAGATAATATTTGTTGTTATATTTAGCGATATAGTTCGCAGTAAAAGTGTGTACAGAGTTTCCCATTAGAAGCGATGGGAATGAGGTGTTACCTTCACGTTGCAATCATATAATAACTTTGCTACAATTTTCTCTCCTCCGCACTGAACAAGTGGGTACTCGACGGATCAGCCAACGCAGTTCGCGTATCAGTGAAGCATCGAAGATTGAATCTAACGTTGCCAGACGTGTGTAAGATAACAGTGTATATTATTATAATATACTAGATGTTGTCCGTGGCTTGGCATATCTGTGAGAAAAGAACGGCAATAAAAAGATTGTCAATTCATTTCTATCACTGGTTGCTACGTATCACTTTGTTGTTAGACACTCGCTTCTATTTGGCTTAAATATACTTCGCAATGGATCTTCCCACAGAAATGATTAGTTTTTTGGCAGTCAAAAGTAGCCTGTAGCACTATTCTTCCCTCCAATTATCTCCAAAATCATACTGTAGCGACACTCCGTTGCGCCGTGAAAGAAGGACATACAAACAAACATACTTTCGCATTTGTGTTATGAGAATGGACTTATTCTGCTTATCTAAATACTGACTTGTAAAGTAAATCTCAACGTGTCCTTATATCCTTCTATATGCGTTGCTGCATCGTCTACAAAATAATCAAACTGACCTATCCCACGTCACGCCGACGTATACCTATCTATCAGCCTTTGAAGGTCCATTGCTGGACATAGGCCTCCTGTAATATGCGCCACTCAGACCGGTCCTGA
>DWPA01004771.1:0-12493 GCA_018251375.1 Calpodes ethlius | reverse complement strand
AATAATAACTAATTTGGTGACTGTCGCCGTACAACAGGTACTGGGTTCAAGCGAAATATCCAAAGATTAATGTTTATTTGTAACTTAAGACATAAATGTTTATATACATAACATAATGAACATAAATGCTAACACACTCATACCCCCGCAGTAGGATTCCGTGTCGCGGGTGGCATGGACAACACAAACAACAGGTCAATAACACCCATGACCCGAGAACAAATATTTATCTGTCACATAAATATCTGCCCCGGTCGGGAATCGAATCCTGGCCCCTCGCTTTGCAGGCAGTTTCACTACCAACTAGGCTACTGGGCCGTCGTCTGTCATTTAAATAATATCTGATCTATTAAAATTATCAATTCATCTTTCAATTACTTAATTAATATTAAATACGCAAGAAATACTATAAGAAAATAATTTTGTAGATGGGTATTATTTTTTTATCTATATATTTACACTTCGCCACCTATTTTGTAGTAATATTTTTATATGTAAAAATTACTTACGTCATTTGAAAGTAATTCACTACTCAAATGTTGTAACAGAAAGAATCTCGAAAAAAAAAACAATAATTTTAAAATGGAATGTGGTATACAGGCTACATAGTTCTACGTATTTATGTGTATAATTTAGAGAAATCGTATGGAACAAGAATCGCCAAAGCGGTTTCGTTGACCGTTTGACCTTGACATTAAAGGCAGGTGCACAAAGATCCGCCTGCCAATGAATTAAACTATTTATACCATTTTCACTTTCTTGTTCGTATAACGACCCCTTTATAAAGGATGTTTTATTGAACAAAGGTCAACTTTTACTCAACGGTTACAAACGGTTGAAACAATACGAGGAATATTCACTCCACCGGTAAAATGTTAAGAATTCTGTGTAAGTACTAAGTAAGTTTTACGTAAGTAAGTTGTGAGTTAGAATAAGTATAGTATTTGACTTTTTATACTTGTACTTTGGACTTTAATGTAAATTACGTACCGAATTTAACTTTATTTGACTTTTAGTAATATGTATGTTATATATAAGTAATATGTATATATATAAGTAAATAACATTATAAAGTATTATCTATACATTAGGTACTACAACGTTAGGGGATAATCTTTTTACTTATTTTAAAGAGATAAAGATTTTACTCGGAGATGAAGTATAGGAAACTAAATTGTATATAAAAAATGTTACTAATACATTAGTGAAGAAAATAGACCATTAAAAAACATCAATGTAAAGTTACCCTTTGACAGATTGACTTAAACTCGAATTTCTCCTGCAGATAGGTCTCGTTTTAATAATTATACATACGATGAATGAGTTACCTTGACGACGTAGTTGTATTATTTCTAAATAGTATTACATAATTTAACAACGCAATGAATTTTATTGGGTAAAATTAATGACTATAAGTTGTACACAGATTAAAAAACACTTGGAATTTTGGAGAAAGGTAAGTAGTTCTATTAATATACGATAAATACGGAAAGTTTATGTGGGCTTTTGTTATGTTGTCAACACTTAATTTGCCACTTACATATTCGTGTTGAATTATTTCAGTGATAAAATAAGATAACATATCGGTTATCTCATACTTCACGCTTTATTAACATTGATTTTTCTGCAATCACTTTATTTTCGCGTTCGATTACCGGGCAGAGTAGACATACGTAGTAGATTGAGTGTTACTTATTGTAATTCTTCATGTCTCTAATAAAACAGTAATAAGAAGTTACGAGTGTATAAAAAAAACTATTATAACAAAAAAAAATAATCATGACTATTTTCTCTTTTTTATATTAAAATGTACGTATTGTACGTATTAATACGTTAAAGCACAAAATATAGAATAAGTATAAATAGTTGGATAAAACATATTGATTTTTTCCAAGTGTGGGTTATAGTTACAGCAGCCATAAGGCCGCCGTTGTCCCTTTCACTTCTCTATGGTAATAAAGTACGTTAGAAATCGAGAATAACCGTGAGCGTTCAGTTTTGTGAAACCGGTTTTAACTTTGGTATTAAAAATACCAACAGATTTCTATACATATTATTGATAAACAGAAATATCTTCGTGAAAGTGTCGTCTTGATAATATATTCATATTCAACGTGAATAAATTATATAAAAACAACAAAACAAAAGTTATTAAAACTAATAAGTACAAAATTCATATTTTTTGCTATAATATAGAACCTACCTAATCATTCATCGTTTTTATTTCAATTTTGTTTCGAACATTAACTACGAATATTAGTTATTATATCCTCGCAAAAGATATTAAATTCAATAATATATAGGTGCCTAATTACGTTTTAATGGTTCAAAATTATCAAAATGTCGAGTAGAATCCACTTCAATATAAAAACAGGCAAGTAATTGAGGATAATAGGTAGATACTTAAACAAACAATGGGCTAAAATAATAAAAAGCTGAAGACAATTTTTATTGTAGTAATAACTACTGTACTGCTTCTTATAAAAAGTCAAGACGAGAACTAAGCTAGGAAAGTCAGCCATCCATGGATATAAGCAGCAAAAAGCTCCATAAAAGCGTTACTGGTGAAAAAAAAACTTAATTACGACAAGAAAGTTTGGGTTCGATTCCCTATCGAGACAAACGTTGAGCAGATAAATATTTCTAACATTTTATTTAAATATATCCGTGGAAGTAGCACTCCAAAAAATCCTACCGCAAAAGTTTGAGGATATGAATGTGTAAATTTGTTGTAAAACATTAAAAAAAAACAATACAAAACCTCATTAACAAACAGAATTTAATTATAACTACCTCATAAAAATCTCGCTAAAAATAACTTTTAATATAGTTCATCTATAAGCATTTTAAGAATTTACTTTAAATTGCATTCATTTACTCCATAGACTTTTTAAAAATTAACTTAAGATTTATACGTTGTAAATCTTACCTTGTATATTCCGTCCACAAGTTTCGTAAGTTCCTCCGTCTCCATGGCGAATTATTTTCAGGTATCGCGAATAAAATTACACGTGATCCGTCATTGAGAATAAATACACACAAACAAAGATCGACTTAACACCATTAACACACAATTCACATTTCAATGCACCGTCTTCAGTTGATGTTGTTTTCGTTCGATAAACAATCACTTAAGAAACGATATTGATGACATCTGTAACAAAGAAAAAACACTTTGAATTAAAACTATTTTGAAATTATAATTTACACATTAAAAATTTTACTCTCTCGCACACAAACAAAGTCGTAAAAGTTTAAAGTCATTAACAAAAATAATTCGCGCACAAAGTTGTCTTAAACTTTAAAGTCGTTATCACTGAGAAACAAACATATTTTTTTGTAACTGTAAAATAGTTTATAAATAAATGTTTTTTAGACTAAACTTTTGTTTGAATAAACGGAGTGTTCCGCACCTGTTACAACCGGGTAAGTCGAAGCGTGCGCTCAGCTCGAAGCCTACACACAGAGTACACTACAGCCACTCCACTACAGCCTACTGTAGCGTGGCGTAGCTCGTGCGACACGCTGTCGCTAAGTTTTAGAAATGCATAGCACGAGAGCCAAATAAAACATTGTTTACCCGCTTTAAACCTCGTCTCTAGAATATAATACAATGATATATAATAATAATATTTTCGGTTACTTACGTTATTTGCGTTATTTTAATACTAATCTCATTGTTGGTTTGTATCAGTTGAGTTGGGTCAGTATTAGAGGTAATCTAAATGTATAATATAATTGTTTGAAGGGTCGCCTGTAGCAGAATCATTAAATATAAGTGAATAAAATTATTTAAATAACAGAACTTGTAATTCTGTAAGAAGATTTATTAAATCAGCGTCGCTAAGAAAAAGTGTCGTTCTGTGTCTTTTAATTTCCTTTCTGTTTAATTTTATATTTTTTTAAAGGTTCAATTATTTTTTATGAATGACTTTCTAAAGTAGTTTCGGCCTGTGCTTTGATATATGAATTAATCTGGTTATTGAAATAAATCACGTAAAATTATTTTCTAAGCAATTATGTAAACGAGAATTCATTCCACAGGTTATTATTATTATTGTTTTAAATGTCAACTAAAAGAAAAAAATACGATATTCATGTATAGTGATTTTTAGGAAAGCACTTGCTTAACCCGTGCACGTAGTTTAACCAGTCATAGATCCAACAATGGCCTACACACTACAGGATACGGGTCACCTCTTAATTGTGCGTGAAATTAGAGGCCAACCTAATTGTCGGACGTTTATTTGCTCTTAGTGGTCTCTGACAAAACTTAACGCTTACTATTCGATGATAATAACGTGATAGCTTTATGTGCCATGTGGAGCACAGAAATGTGATTTTTTCACTTTAATTCAACTACATAAGTATCTCGAGTTGCTTAACTCAAACGATTCCTATGGAACTGACAGAAGTCTACTAACAATTCACTTGTTATTATTAACACCAAACTCTCGCACTAATAGATCCGCAGACCCGTTGATGTCTAAACTGCGTGCTCACTGTTTACCACTTAATTGTTTAGATAAGATGGAATTCAGCGGCTCGCTTTGCAACATGGGGTCAACGGCCCATTTGACAAAATCGCCTACTTGTTTAGGAATGCGAATATATTTTCATAATTTAACGGTTAATCAATTCTCGGTTTTAACCGCAATAATAACAGGTGTTGGCTATCCTGTTTACAAGGACATGGCAGCATATTTTGTAATTGTGCTTCTAATGTTTTTAATTCCAATGGCCTAATGGGACATACGCCATTTAGCGTGAATTGTTACTACAGCTCAGAAGCAGAGATTAATAATATTAAACTTGTAACACAAATTATAAAAAGCTTTCTAAGCAAAACAGAAGTAGGAGTGCCGATAGCTAACTTATAAACGTAATATGTTAATCAGATCAAAAACTCTACCACCGCACAATAATAGTGCCATTGAGATTTAAATTGGATGCTATAGCTCTCAGGATCTCTGGCCTTTCCTTGTTTGTCAATGAACCACGAAAAGGGGAAGTCAACTTGGACTCAAGGATAAAAAGCTCTTTACAATACACTCTTATTATTCCAATTAGGCATCAAAGCATTTTTTATCTCCGTACTGCTATTAAATGCATGACAAACAGGCGTTATTAAAATAAAAAATTCGAAGTCGTGAGCTGTTAGTCGTGACATAAAACATTATGACGCTCGTTACGAAATTTCGTCAATGCCACGAGCCCAATTGACAGTAACAATTCACCGACTTGTCTTACCGCGATCGGGTAAACGAACGTCCATGATCGATTTACTTGGTAATAATTATGTCCCTGTCAAAAGTTAAAGCAGTATTAACGGTTGCGCTCAAATTTATCTTAATTATTGGGTTAAAAAATAACTGGTTACATTAATGGAGTTCTACATAAAATTTACTTCTCGTCGATACGTGTCGATTAAAGTATTAATCAGCATCATAAATTAATTGTTACATCTGCGCTGTATCATTGTTAACGCACTAATTAACGCGTTACGACACAGTTGTGGCTGTATAATAGTGTTTGCAATGAAGATTATATGTCTACTAGAGATATTTGAATAGCATACCTTTAATTTATAATTCGAAATTTAAAATATTATCATGGAATACACATATTATTTATAATCAAAATAAGTACAGGTTGCCACCCGATGAAGAAGATGGCGAGAAACCGCTGTATTCAGAGGACCCAGGATTAGTCAGAGTAGGTCCAATTAGGGAGAGAAGGGGGGGAAAAGGAGGAGGAGGGGGGCTATGTCCAGCAGTGGGCTTTAAAAGGATGCTAAATAGATAGATAGATATTTATACTTTGAACCTTACAATAATATAACAAGAATAAAGGCGGACTTAATACCAAAAGCATTTTCTGCCAGTCAACCTTCGGGAAGTAAGATAACATCAAAGGCGGTGTTATGTGTTTGAAGACCTGAACGCTGTTAATGTGTCTTCCAGAGCATAGGAACTCCTTCAAAACGTGTATCAGTTTAATTCGATCGATAGCGTCGATCAATCAAACGTCAGGCTATCGACGTTGCTTGGTTCTGCAAGTTTCCGCTATAAGTCAATATCATATTGCTTTCTCATAAGGCAAGTTCCATACATCGATACAGACGTTATCCGTGACGAGCGTTACCTACGCCTAATTCCTGAGTACAATAAGCAAACAATCTTGACTTTCATTTGTCCGCCTACTACATTTACAAAGAATGACTAGTCATAGTCCGCAATGGTCTAGAATTAAATAAAACGCCTTGAAATACACACATGTGTTAATTATCGCCGTTTTTTGGTATAATATAAGGCCAAAGGAATGTTTAAAAGAAAATTTTAACATCCGCCATTTTATGGAAATATTTTAAAGAGAAGCTGGTAGGTGACTATCAGTTACACCAAAGGTCTACATTGCATTGTTCGTAAAAAAAACCGGAGAGAAGAAGACATAAAGAAGGAACTGACTCAAAAACAGAATAATTGTTTGTCTACTAACAGAAGGATGTCATTCTCTTTTAATAGCCTCTTTTAGACGTTAGTTTTATCTTTATCCCATTTTTATTAGTTTTTTTTTTATAATTCGCGCCTTTTCTCCTTTGGTGCCGTACGCATTCCACATCATAACTTTTCAACGGATGAATAATAAAGTTGTTATTTCATTTCTATAAGAAATACATTTTAGAGAAGTTATTGAAGTTCAGAATAGACGAAAATTAATATAATCATTATAACCTTTGGGTATATAAGAACCTCTAATTAAATTTCAAATCAATCTATGGTAATCGTGATAAGAGTCGACCTTTTTAATGTTTACATGTCGAACAAGAATGTGACTTTAATATCCTTGGTGTTATTGATGTTCATGTGGTCATAGTATCATCCATCAAGCAACTCACGTTCTTAATTAATCAGCTTTAACTGATTAGAGTTAACATTAAATATACTATACTTGTAAAATATATGTTAAAAGTTTTATTTTAGTTAAGTAAATACAGTTTGACGGTGCGGCTGGTCTAAAAGATATGTGACTGCGAAATGAGCCAACGTAACGAAGAATCTAGTCTAACACAATAGTTGTTATTCAACCAGCGTACCCAACAGTAACATACTTTAAATGTCATTAATGTATCTATGTGAGTTACCTCTCTCGAAACGCCTGAACAAATTAGCGATGTTGGTGTAAATTTGCATAATTACGCAAGAGATGCATGCACTAGCGTGGTTAATAGTATGCATGGCCCGTCGCCGCCGCAATAAAATCCATTTAATCTTAATAATGTTAATAAAACTTATAATATTAGTAATATAATATTTTCTATTGCAGTTTTATACATCTATTAACGTTTTGTAATAAGAATTTAGTTGAATGCATATCCATAAAATTAAGGTTAAACTATTTCATCACGCAGACGTTCGATAGTCTTAAGACGGCGTTAATCTTATTCAGTTTAGTATCAATGTGCCAGATGGAAACGACGTTGAGATCGAGAAATTTATTCTGTCATAGTTGGGAAGGGCGACACCCGTCGTCGGTAAAAAATAGCTCCGGAGCCATTTCGAAGTTTTTTCGCGTAACATACGGAGGAAATATAAAACACAATTTCTGAGCGGATTCGTAACTTCATTTTAAACAAGAGAGATTTGCGCGGCCTGTCCCGTTCCTCTTGCATATGCACTCGCACGGGACACGGAGCGGAGTTTCTTTTCTCTCCATGTCCCTGAAGTGTACGGGAATAAGCGTGCGGGAGTGTTTATTTCAGTTGAAACTTGTTTAGCTCAGACGAACTAGTTGATCGGATTTCGAAACTATTTTATTCTACTTGAATAGTCAAAGCAACATTACGCCTTCGTGTTATGAGATTGTGAAGTTTATATAAGAATGAAATATAGTATAGAAAACTTGTGGATATAAATATTTTCATTCTTAAACATTTAGTATTTAAATAACGTAAACAAACTCGCACTTTCCCTTTAGGGTTGCCTACTTTGCAGTTGTCAATGACATGGGCATACATGAATGATACATTACAACATGTCGGCATATTTTGGTTGCCTTGTTGAAAAGCCGTAACAATAGAGTTCCCAGCCTTCGACATGGCCGTCTTTGGTATTGCAAATATTCAAAAGGAGTATTAACTAGTAATAATAGGGTTTTTTTCTTTACTCACAAATAGATATTTACATAAAAAATATTGTTTTAAAAAGTAAAGCTGGTATAGTGTAAAAAAATTGTAACTGCGCGGTTTACTATTGACAAGTTCTGTCCCCGGGAGTCAACCCTAATTCTAACATTAAAAATCGGCCGAAAATTTTGGAGAACAAGAAGAAATGTTCTAGTTTAACATCCGCGATTTAACCCAAAGAAAACATACCAACAAAGAAATATTACTAGTAAAATAAGAGCTATTAAAAGCTTTACTCTGAATAGATAGTTCAAATCATCTGAATTGAATTACGAGTACATAACATTATCAATTACATAGCTGTTTATTTACTAACTGTGCATTGGAATAACGCCATATGTAAATTCAATAAACAATATTACAGGTGATACAATAAAAATTGGGACCAATTCTCCAAGCACCCATCTAAAATAACAGAGTGACCTTATTTCTTTCCAGCGACAAATTATTCATGTGAGTTTATATATATTACGAGATATGATGAAATTTAAAATAATATTCTGCTCGAGACTAACGATTAACAATATTGTTATTCTAACGTATGATAAAATAACGTTAACAAGATATGAAATTTGAGACTTCAATATTTGTACTATGTATGTGTATATATCTCCTTTAACTTTTTATACATATAAATAGGTTAAGAAAAAACACTTCATTACTCGTTCTTTTTTGTTTAATAGCTTTTGGGAAATTAATTTTAAGAATAAAAAAAATTGGAAACTTAAGAAAAATTTAAATATTTTATTTAAATATTCAATAATGTTTCGTTTACCACCTTTCATTGTTTAATCACTAGGCCAACTCTAGAACACATGAAATAGATGACTATTTCTAGTTTTACAACCACACATTTACATTCAATAGATACCTATATCGAATCATGAATCATTGAAAAGAAGTCATGTCACTCGGATGACAGATTATGCAAGTACACTATGGGAAATTTCCCAGGTGTGTCGGATCTCATTAGCGTAAGTCCGTAGTCCGTAGTCCGTACAATGGGCGGATTCTCGATATCCTGTCGCTCGAAGTGCTAACTACTTTAGATCTTGGACCAGTATTATTCAGTTCGTAATATTAATACATATAATCTATTTTGACACATATGCCGGTAATTAATAATGTAGTTTATTAAGAAAGGTTATTGTAAAGAAATTCATGTATTTAACAGTAAATTATCATAAGTTGTGATTTCATAGTTTAAAATTGGCACATAATTTACAAATAAAACGATATGAAAAATAGTTTAATTTTCTGCCTAGCAACAAAAAATATACGCGCGAATTTAATTTGAGTTAAATCAGGTTTTCAATAAAGGCCAACCAGCATCCAAATAATTTAAAATCCCATAAAGTTATAGTAACGTAAATCCTATTGAATGTAAACATAATCCATTTGCCAATTCTGAAAATGGCGTGTAAAAAAATGATTGGAATAAAAAAAAACTACCAAGGCAAAGCAGAGATAATTGTCACAAAAGGAATCAAACCTAACAGCCGACGTACCACATCTTCCAATACAAATCCGATTTATCTAAGTAACGCGGAGACAAGAATAGGAATATGAATATTCAACCGCAAGTGCAGTCGCATATATAATATGGGAGATAACAAGGTTCGTCAGCGAATCGCGCCACTGTCGACTACGTACGTTTTGCGCTAACTCACACTACAATGTAAGATTTTCCGTTCGTAGACTTGGCACGAATGCCAGCCTTAATGTATTATTTTTGAAAGAAATATTTCCGATTCAACAACCTAGACGTTTTATTATCAGCTTAAATGCTTTATTTGTAACGTGACATGCTGTATTTTAGGGGAAGCTATTTTTAAATGATGTAGTTAAGTGAAGGTTTAGCAGTTTGAGCATTGGTCTTCAAAACATGCGGGCCTGATTTACAATCCTGCACGTACCTCGCATTTTCCAAAAAGTTATGTGCGTATTATAAACTATCGCTTGGTTCTGTAAAGCAAAATATCTTGAGGAAACCTGCACACCTCATAATTCTAGATAATCGCAAAGGTGTGCCAAGTAACTCCGTACTTGACCGAAGTAGTGGGAAATTGTTAGAGAAGATTCAGATCTTCTCATTCTCATTTCGGATCATGAAATATTTCAAGTAAATATTTAGGACAGTAATGAATCACGTCTTTATCACAATCCACGGCTGGATATCCAGGTTTTTTTCAAATAATTTTTTACTAATATATACTACTATATACTATATATACATACTACTTTCTTACTAATACACTGCTGGATATCCAGCAGTGGATTGTGATGATGACATGATTCATTACTTTAGTAAAGATTTACATGAAGTATTTCATGATTCAACAAATGTTTAATTACATTATGCACATCCGATCGGACGTGGCATGGTAATCACTTTTATTTTACGGCGAGTTTAAAGGCAATACGATTATGCGAATGCAATTTCGATTCATAAAACGGAAACAAATTTGAGGATGCAGTGGCTGCAGTCTATAAAAATAACAAACGATGTTTAAACAATTACGATAGTATACAATAAATAAAGGTATAAATCGTTAAATGGATTGCGTTCGTTCTGCGGCTATTTTTAAAGTTACGAGCTAGAAGAATAAACCTCTATTCTTCTAAGTATTTCCTCTTTGTTATATAAATTCTTGTAAGATTCTATATTTAATCAAGGTAATCCGCTTTAGCTTCGCTTCTGGTAACGTATTCGTTACGAATACAAATAGGTAGGTAGTATCCATACAAATTATTAAAACTTACTTATATTAGGCACTATTGACTAACCTCAGTTTTATCTGGGCGGAACCGGCATCGCATCGCTGACCGTTGCGTTGCGGTAATAATTATTTTAGTCTCGTAAACGAATTTTTCAAATAAGTGCTGTAGTTTACACATTTCGCCCTCCCTCAATTAATTTGATTAGTGGATATTGATTTTATGAATTTCATATTTACCCTACGTGATAATTTTAATAATTGTGTTTTCTTGTACGAATCACAGACATATAAATTAATTTATTATAACAGGTACTTTATTATAACAAGCTTCACGTACGTTTTAATTAGAGGTTGTCTTGGATCTATATCCATCAATCCAATCCCCAAAATTTATTATTTGTCTATAACGTAGAAAATAAAACTTACATTATTCATGTTCTGAAGGGATTGAGAAATATTTTTTGTAGCTACGAATGAAATTACATCGCAAACTCTTAGAGCTAGAAACAGACCCTTTAAACGATAAAGTGGGGAAAACATGAACATAATATAAAAGCCACATAAATATGAGCTTCAACTGTAGGTCATATTTATAAACGTAAGTTTACGTTGCCCGAAGGAAAGCGATATTCTTTATTTTTGTAAGCTTCTATCGGCACCGCGCCGCGGCATCTGAACTACATCGTAGGTACTTACACTGTGCAAAATAAATACAAAAGTTGAAAGTATATATTAAAAGTACAACATGCAATAAATACGACATTATTTGAAAAAAACAATGTATATAAATATTAACAAAAGAATAAAAAACTTTTTTCAATAATTAGCAATTAAAGCTCATAATCTTAACATACATTGCACGGGAAAACGATTTAAAAAATCCATAAAAAAACTTTAAACAGTGCGTTACAGGCTAATTAATGCTAATCAATTTCAATTAAGCAGTCGCAATTACGTAAAATTAAAATAAATCGATTCAAAAATCGAATCAAATAGGCTTTAAAGCAGTGGAAGCCTAACAGCCTAATCGAGTCTCACAGAGCTCTGTGATTTCGGTACACACAGGCGTGGTCGGTTCGTCATAATCCCGTCACCCGACGAGTCATTACCCGCCGCTGATTGCTAACGGAATGCTTGCTTTTGATAGCTGCAAATTGGATACCTTCCTGCACATGTAGGCACAGTATGCACGTTTTATTTGTTTTTCGTGGGCAAGCTTTCAATGGCGGTGTGGTGACGAGCCTATTGGTGGCCTACTGATGGTATAGTTACCATCGCTAATTAATATCTATATTACTGGCAACATCTACGTGTTACCATCAATCTATTTATCTATCAGCCTTAAAGGTCCATGCCATAGTCTCGAGCCTTCTGAATCCAGCAAATACCCGCTGTCTTCTTTACGTCGTTAGTCCATCTGGTTACCATCAAGGAATTTATAAATTAGCTTAGGTCGGACCTTGCATGTTAAATTCAAACAATTTCTTCACTAAGCGTAGGTATTGTAATTTCATATTGCTTTAATTCTGATAAGCATAACCTTATATTATAAACTTCGAGTTGACTCCAAACGATGGTAACCCTTAAC
>DWPA01004770.1:0-12494 GCA_018251375.1 Calpodes ethlius | reverse complement strand
AAACTCACAAAATATTACACAAATGCGTTTTTATCTGTGTATATAAATAAAATTGAAGTGTCTGTTTGTAATATTGAAATTACCGCTTTTTGCTGCATGCATATGAATATATACATACGGTAGATACACCAAAATAACATTTTTTTTATTTTTGTCTGTCTGTCTTTCTGTTTGTTCTGGCTAATCTCTGAAAAGGCAGGACCGATTTAACGGGACTTTTATTGGCAGGTAGCTGATGTAGTAAGGAGTAAAACTACCACTAAAAAAATAAAGTAAAACATTTTTTGTTTTCCACGCAGATGAAGTCGCGGGCACAGCTTGCCAACTTTACAAGGAAAAAAATACAAAATAAGAAGTCATTGAAGCGATAAGTGTTATTCTTTCACTTATTTTTGAAATAATTCAGTGTCTGCGCACGATGATTTATATCTGGTAGGGAGTTCGCTAGATGTATAACCACTGCGGAAAAAGGGAAGGAAATAAAAAAATAGATTTACAATAGATCTAAGATAGCAATCTTGATGTGTAATAAATAAATTTCAAAAGGTTGTTTTAATTATTCAGTTGTATTTGGGTTAAATAGGACACAGTATAAAATAGAAAGGATATGAATATTCGGCTAGGACGAATAGGAGCTTGTTTTGGTGGCGTTGTCGGGGCGCCAAATGTAAAACTAACGCGAATCCCCCTGTTAAGGACGGTAGAGTAAATATTAAAAATTTCAGTTATATAAATTTTAAATAAAGAAAATTAAAAATACAGATAGGATACAAACTAAATAATTAAAACGTTGTCACTGACAACTTAAAATTGAAAATTTTAACCATAATTATGTATAATCGACCTGAACACCACCCTCCCTCCCTCTTTTAATTGGTAACTTGTGGAGGTACTTTTATACTGCTCATATCCGAAGACGGTGGTTTACCATAATTTCTATTCATTTAACGACTAGACATAAAAAACGAATTATACAAATAATTAAATACAAAGTCTGCAAACATTAAATCTCATCTCAATAACTCATCACACGATTTCATAATTTATACTTAAGTAATGTTTCCCAACAATCTCATCGTTTCCACGTAAGACACTAATCGAATTGAAATTAAACTTTCTCTTTTGAACGATATAATTTCCTGACACGAGTAATGACATTTATAAGAGAAAAGTAGTATAAAGTACTTAACTTAAAAACTTATAAGGGACTCACCTATTATGTGTTGATTGCGAATTACGGCTAAGCAAGGCCTAAGTGGACTGCATGTGAAACCGACTTCTTGTCGAAATAGGTAATCGTCACATGGTGAAATATTTAATATAATTTGTTATTTTCAACAATATATTAATTTTCAATACAAAATTCTCTTGACAGTGACATAAATCAAACAGTATTATTTTTTAATAGTCTACATCTAATATATACGTAATATTTGAATATATATGAAAACAATAAACTCAGAAACTATTGAATCGATCATTATGAAAGTTGGTATGTTTATGTATTTTTCCTCGGAGAAGGTTTATATATAATGCATATTCATGTAACTCGCCACCAGGCGGCGCTATAGTGCTTCCTTTAGACAATACTTTTTTTCCCAACGAAACGGACTGGGTAAACATTTCGCTAGTAAACATATAAAAACTCTCATGTTGGTTGCCACCAGTCGGTCACTCATTGAGTCATGAGATATCTGCAGAGTTAAGAGCCACAGCTCCTGCACCATCATGTAAAGTATCTTCAATATTCGTTAAGCTCAGTCCTCTACCAATCCGTATTGTACAGCGTAGCTACTAAACATCACAAGTCTTTGTAAAACATTGGTGATGGACGGTAAAATGTAATAGGACCTGAGTACGGTTCGCGCTCGAAGGTATTACCGTCTCACGTATTTCAGTCGTGTAATAATTGCCTTATAACAACTGTGTTTCGGTGTGAATGGTTCTCTAAGTAGCCGGTTATTCTTATACAAGAGGTGTTCATCTGTTCTCAGCATCGTACCAACTTCGAATGAGACTACCAAAGGTCGAGGTTTACTGTCGAGGTTTACTGACAGGACGATTACAAATGCTAAAGAACAGGACCAACCTACACTAAAAGTTTCAACGTCCACAGTCCTCTTACAAACAGATATACTACTACTTACGAAGCGATCTGAATACCATCGTTAAAACCAAAACAAGGACTTTAAACTAAAAACATTTTATTATATTGTCGTTGCAGTGACAATTAACTCCTAACTATATTATTTTAAGAAATCGACTTTTCAATGCAATAGACTTAAATTTAAATTTTGCTAGTTCTTTTTCTATGTGGTATTTTGTTTTTAAATTGCAATCAAAACTCTGTGGAAATAGCTCCTATATGTGCAAATGAATATTTACGTATTTTTCGTATTTTTTTGGCAATATCTCATATTTACTGGGTAAACCATTTATGACAGTTAGGAAGTATTATCACTTCAACGACGATATGTTGTGAATGCTTTCAAGTTGTAGGTTTGTGTGTGTGTGAAAGAGAGAGAAAGAGTGTTTGTGTGTATGCATGTGTGACTAATGTCAATGCTAATGTAAAGACTAATGAATACTCAGAGACTCGTGAAATAAATCAGTGACTTATTAAAACGTTCACAAACCAAATAAATGGTTTACGACAGTTTTAATTTACACTGAACGTGTAAGGTCAGCCGGCCGGAAGAGGACCGGTTACCGGTTACTCTACCTGTTATTGTGATTCGGTATCGGTTTGCAAACTTGATCTTATAATATTGTGCATGGTTTGTGAAGAGGGCCTTAAATTAAAATGTGATGGGCATTATGTGTGGAAGAGATAGACGAACAATAGGCACATAGATTAAATACAGAGTCTTTTTTTCATAGTAAGTCATTTAGCGAAGAATCTTACATTGGCTTTTTATCGTAATTTGTAATTTATTTAGAAATTACAGACACAAAATGATTAAAAAAAAAATATTAAATACTGGTACTAATTTCTGATTACTTTTTACAAGTAATAAAAAAAATACTATAATTAATAGCAACAGATTAAGTTTACAAATGTTTATTATTATTGTATTTTATGTGTTTAACAATTTGAGTAACTTTATAATATCTTTTACAATATAATAAGAATTACTTTAACTAATTTACTATCTTCTTGAAGACTCTTACAAACGTTCGGGAATGTTGATGAAAACAAGGGTGTAGCTAGTCTTCGGAGTGGGTTGAATTTCGTTTGGGAATTACACCTCGATTAGAAGAGAGAAGATTAGAGATAAGTAACAAAATTTGTAACCGCCATTTAGAAACGAGACGTGGGCGAAGATGCATAATTTCCTATAACTTGATACGAATATAACTTTTTGATAGGTTACTAAAAATTCCGGAGGTGAGAAGATATAGAATATTCCTAACATCCCTAGGTAATGACTGGAAAGTATCTGTTGTATTCCCATATATATATAGATATAAGGAATTGGAAATAAAAGGGAAGAAAGAAAGAAAACTGACTCTCATACACCCAGCCGAAATACGACGATTCTTTTAGCAGTTGACTTAAGCATGAGAGTGGTTGCTAGTAAGGCAGGCTTCACGGAAAGATATTGAACCAGGAACAATATGCCTGGTTTATTAATAAAACTAGATGTTGCCGCAATAGAAGGGATTGACAACTTCCTTTCCATCATTGGTTGCTAGGCAACGCTTTGTTGTCAAAAAATTAAACATTTTCTTTCATTCTGAATGGATCATTTTCGTTCATTGTAATGGATCTTTCCACAGAAATAAGATATTCTTTCATGGTAAAAATTAATCTATAGTACTCGTCGTCCTCACAACTATATCCAAACTAAAAATCACACCATAGCGACGCTCTGTTGCTACGTGAAAGAAGAACAAACAAACACACTTTCGCATTTATAATATTAGTATGGATTACAAATCGATACTATTTTTATATAGGTACAATATTGTATAGTCTAATGATATATATGTTTAATCCTACTACACCCAGTGCTATGCGGTCACAACACAAATACCTAACGTTAGGATGGCCATATAATCTGCGCAGTTAAAGGACAATCTTTCATCGCCGTCACAACCCATAACTGTTCTATGGCTGGGCTCGGGTCTCCTCACACCGTGTGAGGGGTACAGGCCGTAGTCCAACACGCTGGCCAAATGCGGATTGCTTTCATAGAATTTTATTTATCCCCGTCTACATGCTAACTCTTTTATCGAATAATGGAATACACAAAAATTTTGCATCATAAACATTGTATAGAAGCAAAAGCGGACCTCATGCTAAAAACATGCTCTCACAGTCCAATTTCCGGTGGCATGATCACGATATGTTGGGATTGACTCCGTATCAAACAGATGCATCATCGGCAGGATGGTATAATCGAAAGAATTAGCCATCAGGCTCCTCAGAGATAGGTAGGAATAGAGTACTAAGGGTATAAAATGAATTCTCTTTAGAAATATTAGCATATCGCATAGTTTGCGTCCATAATTATGTCATGGGTGTATTTTTTGACGGTTCAAATTAAAACAGTAATTGTAAGATCATATGCGTCGAGAACGGGATTTTAATTAAGAGTACATAGTAATTCACAGTATATATTTTATAGCATTATGGTTATTAGGTACAGATAATAATAAAAATAATAGTTTGTAACAATTTCTTTTTTCTATCTCTGGTATAGATTATAATAAAATGTGTGTGTCAACTCTGACATATGACAGCAAGGAAGTCCTTTGCGGTCATACTTCAATTCAAGTTTAATTTGATATGGATATTTATATATAGTTTATATTTGTATATTTTAGAATAGCATTATAACATTGCAAGAAGCCCATTACGTAATTATCCAGAGACTAATCTCTGAATATTCCGTTACTCTACACATCCGCCATAGACAATAAACTTCTTCTCACATTTCACAAGTCGCGTTTAGAACCTTCGTTCCTTAAATCTCTATTAGTTATTAAGCTATTATTAGTTTACTTCGCAACAATCCGCGATTAAAATGTATTACGGTATATACTTTAAACATGCGTGGTTCCTCCCTCCCTCCCACAAGTATACATACCACCACCAACACTGTTTCGCTCCAAACTGGAGCATCATCAGGATAAGTTAACTCTATGATGGTTAGTCGCTAATTCTCTATTAGTTATCAAGCCATGGTTACCCTAACGCGCGGGCGAATGCGGAAGACTCAGGCCGGTATCGCG
This sequence comes from Calpodes ethlius, assembly GCA_018251375.1. Classification (NCBI taxonomy): domain Eukaryota; kingdom Metazoa; phylum Arthropoda; class Insecta; order Lepidoptera; family Hesperiidae; genus Calpodes; species Calpodes ethlius. The sequence goes on along the minus strand of DWPA01004770.1, from coordinate 7,256 downwards.
GTACTGAGGCCAGCTATCTCTGCTAATAGCGGGCACCGTATACCGTTCCCTTCATTCACACACACACTGTTAATGTGTTTTTCATTGCCTTTTAATTGCTATACAATTTCGCTTTTCAATCTCCGTAGTTGTCAAGCTTTATTAGACTAATATCGACTTTAGTTTTAAATCAATGTGTCTAGTTCGTGGGATTAGTATTATTGGCTTTACGTTTAGGCTTATGTTGTGTTATAACACACAAAAAAAAAAGAAGTTCACAATTCACCTTTTTTTTTAATTGCTATTGAATGAACCTGATACCCAAAAATATTTAAATCATCAACAGATGTATAGAAATATATTTAAAATACTTATTTATTTTATCTAAAGATTAAAATCTTGGCATCAACTTCTAACATTTTAATAACTAATGCATATTAATGAATTTAAACGAATAACTAAAAGGTTTTGTTATTTTTCACCTATTAGGAAAATTCGGAAATATCGTTTTCTTTTTTTATTTATTACATGTCCGTTAAAATAGTAACCCTTTTTTTATAGATATAAAAAAGGTCACGCCATTGAGAGTACTGGAAGGAACTGTAGATACAGTTCCTATCAATCTGCCTGCTTGTCTATAACGCGAAATTCCTTTAAATCTATTGAACAAACTAAAGTAAATAAAATAATACTAATATAATAATACAAATTCAAATAATAAACTGTTAAACAGAAAATTAGATGATTAAAATACAACACTATATTTAGAAATATGTTTCCATCTTTAGCAGGAGTTTGACAGCTAGTTTTGGCGCGCTTTCGTTCTAATACTTGTACTATGTGTACAAAGTTGTGTTTAAGATTAAAAGTGTTTTAAAAAGTATATTATGTGTTGTTATAACCTTAACTATTAATAGTTTCTTTTGAATCGTCTAGAGGTGGGTTATATATCTATTTAATTAATAAAAAAATCTTTTATAACATTTAGTTTACGATATTCAAGGCCTAAAGTCGAAGTAAGTAGGTGTTGGAACTTGCGATAAAACAATTACGTTTATCAAAAACTTAAAAACAATTATAATTAGTGTTACCACTCAATATAATATCTATCTTAATTAGGTAGGTATATTTTTCTTTGATTCAGATACCTAGTCATTATTTTTATCAGTTATAGCTATTGATTTAAATTATGTGAATATTGTACGTACAAATCCATGGCATTATTGAAAGTAAAACAGTAAAATAATTTATTAATAATGAACCTACTTTAATATCCAAGATATTTTCAGTTTAAATGTGTAAATGTTCTCAGTAATAAATCTCTATAAAAGTAATACTTAAGTTTTAAGCAAAAGGGCCCCCATCTATGGCAATATTTTGTGGTCATAGTGCACCCTCTCTATGGAATACAGAGAGAATATACCTTTGTGGTGAGTGCTCTTTCTGGAAGTCATTAGATCCTAAATCTTCTTAATATCTTTTGGGTTTTAGATAATGAAAATAATGTTTTGCCTAATTTAAATCATTATCATGAGCCTTGATTATAAACTTTTATTTATTATCATTTTATATATTCTCAATATATCGCAATTTTTGGCAATTAATTATACCATATAAAAGTACTATCCCTCGTAATTTCCCATTCCGTGAGAATTCGTAATACCGTAATCTTCAGCACAATGTTTTTAAATTTTTTTTTACTTATATTTAATGTCTTATGTTAAAAACCCAATCTCACTATTTTAAATTGCGTGAAAAGCGTACACCCGTGTGTTTTGTGTACAAACAACTTTGTCGTTAGAACGATATCTGTGGAACGAATCAACTGATTGTAATGGCTCTTGGTGTAATTCAAAGTATTACCTATTAAGTCTGATTCGATTTAGAATTCGACTGGCCGGGAAAGTTTTTATTAAACCTACTAGGAATGAACACCTATTTCTTAAAAATAATTAACTTATTTCTAAGAAACTATGGTAAATATTTACAAATTTATTCTACGGTACGAAAAAGTAAAAATATAAACAAAACTATTTGTTGCAATAAACAAGACAAATTTTGCTTATAATATCAATAGGATTTTGTTATTTGATACCGACGATCCAAAGAAAACGCAACCCTATTATTATCAATCCATAAAATCAAATAAACCTACATTCGCCACTGTCCCGGCGACCAATCGAAAAACAATAAAAACATTAGCAACCGATACCAACGACAATACCGATCTAAAAATAATAAAAAACAGAAAACTCGACAATAACGAAGCGTGCGAGAATTATTATCATTATCAACCGTTGAACACGGAACATTTTTTATCGAACCATTCACAAATAACCGCCAGAGGGGACCGTTACCACCTACCACCTGCTTACCACACACGTATACAGTACCTATAGGAACATTGATAAACCATGATCAACGCCATCGATAGAACGTGCAGTACATAGATACGCCGAGAAACCGGTAATAAAGAATTTAAAGCCGAGTCCACAATGCGAATAACGAACGGAAAGGTTAAGAACACGTTAATTAATAAGATAAAAACAGCTGCTTACGTGATAGATACGCGTATCTAGACACGCAAGATCTAGTATTAAAAAGACCTTGTCGGATCCGTGCAACGCACGACCCAAACATCACCTGCAAAATAAAACGTACACCGTGCGACGAACTCAAATATTTAAATTATGCGGTAACCAACACGGTATCTTTTTATTGTATCCTAACGTACTGGAACGTAATCAGCGGAACCGGTTCAGAGGTATTTTTAACGGATAAGACGCGCGGCCGTCGAGGGACGTTCTGATTGATTCATGCAAACTCACCGGCCGTTGGGCGCCGACGGGGAGTGCACCAGCTTCACGGCGAACAGGAACTGGATCGCACACACGAGGAGACAGCAGAGATTGAGCGATAGCGTCAACGCGCACAATGCTAACGTCACTTCGTACACCACTGCGAACTCCTCGGGCGCACTTGTCGCGGGGGCCGATATCTTCAGGAGAAACAGCAGCGCCAACAGCGCTAGCAGCAAGCTGACGAGGCACAGCAGAGCTAGCGAAGTCAGCGCTTCCTCGGTGGCTGCGCGCGTGCTCCGAGCTCGGTTCGGAGCCGGTCGCGGCTGAAGTCCCGTTGCGTTTCCATTCGCCAGCTTCGGCGGAGACGAGACGGGGATCGTAGCGACCGGGAGGGGCGCAGCCGCTTGAGCGCCGGGGCTGACACTCGCAGACGTGCCGCCGACGGAATGCTTCGAGGAGTCTAGGGTAGACACGTTGAGGGGTAGATGGTGGTGCGGCCGCCGCGGCATGTTCTGGTAACGGTGGTCCGCATCGTTAGCCGCCGGCGGCCGCTGAGCATGCTTCAACATGTTCTCACGCCGCGACCCGCCATCCCGACTGGTTCTCAGGCATTCGGACCGGTTGCACGTCAATACGGGCGCTCCGTGCGGCAGTCGCCACTCGACTGGCGGCCGGCCGACCTGCCTGTGCACGAAGCCCCCTCGCCGCTTACCTGCACGTAATTATGTCAATCAAACCGGTGCACCGTGCAGCGCAGGGTGCGAGAGACATCGACCAAACTCACCCCGAAGGGGACAACTGACCGAGTGTGCTGTGTTGGTAGCAATATTTGTGTGCCAAGTCTGTAAGCAACAGGTCGACAATTGTTTGGAGTCTCAAACAAACTAGATTCTAATTGTTTGTCAACTCAGTGTTAATTGAATTGAGATCAGTGTTTGGAAACAATCAGGTGATATCATACCGTTGATCACATTTGATATATGCTTAGGTTGTATTGTAAACCAAGGTTGCTTAAAACCACAGCATGAGACAGTATGAAAAAAAATACCGGCCGATAGAAACGCTTGCTTTGAAGGCAATATATTTTGTTTGAGTTATGTAGATCGAATTATCGTAATATTGATAAAAAATATTTTTTTGCATCTTTCACGTATGTATGGTTTTTAGTTTTAACTATATATAATCTCAAGATAAGCGATTAAGTTATTTCGATTTGATATTTCATAATACGTTTCTCGAATGACCTTCTCGGTAGAAATCCTCTAAATGGACAAAACCGATTCAAAACAAAATTGCGCAGTTTCAATAAGTAAATCAACGGATAAACAAAGGCGACTTACGTTTTATACAAATGGAATTAGATTATAGAGTTGTTATTAACTGAGCCCCCCCCCCCCCCTCAATAAACATTTCCATTCACGCTCTCGCTAATAAATGTATAATATATAATAACCATGCTGCCCGCGGCTTCGCTCGTATGTGAGTAAAGAACAGCAATAAAAAGGCTGTCAATCCTTTCTATCATTGGATGCTAGGCAACGCTTTGTTATTACAAATTAAACATTTTTTTACATTTTGCTGAATTACACATGTTAATGGATCTTTCCACAGAAATCACATGTTTTTTTGTGGTGATAAGGAGCCTATAATAGTACTGGTCGTCCTCCTAGCTTTCTCCAAACCAAAAATCACACAATAGCGACTCTACGTTGCGCCGTGAAAGAAGGAAAAACAAACATACATTCTCCATTTATAATATTAGTATGGATTATACAACTGTTTTCTTACGCTTATCCACTGTTAGAAGTTAGTTTCAATCAGTTGGTAATGATTATTTTTTTGTTAATATTGCAGTAAATAAATACATACATTTCTTATAAGTACTCTTACATACAATTCTCATAATCTGAAAGTATATGCTATAATTGGATAAATATGACATTTGTAAAACACCGGATAATAAAGAATCTGAGTACAAATTTTATGAATATAAAAAGTAGATGTCCTGCGGCGAGCGAGGTCGGGTTAGCTAGTTTATTATAAATATCCAATCATTACATCTCCTAAACCAATCTTGCCATAATATTCTTTACAAATAATTCTACGAATACCCTTATCGATTCAAGCGATATCATAAAGGACGAATAAGGCGGTTCAGTCAGAAATAAAAAAGAAAACATAAGTACTCATAACTTGACAAATATGATCATTGAGGATATGATTACCCCAGTTTGATTGTAAATGTTTGGAACATCGTTTTACTCGACTTTTTGAAAAAGAAGAATTCATTTATGATTGATATCGTTGTTGCGAACATTTCTATATTATGAACTGAACGCTTCATTTCTCTGCAAGTAGTAATATAACACGCTGGAGAAGGTCGAGCTACTCAAAAGACATCGTTAAGAAACTCTCGAACATAGCGGCCATTTTAGTTTCAATTGATCGATAGTTTGTTATTCCATTTACAATTTATTGCTTTCGCTCGTATATTTTCTTGAACTTTATTTGTTAAATTTACACTGTTTATAAACGTCGTCTCGTTTATATTAAGGAGATTCTTGCACGCTTAATATTATTAGTACTGAATTTATTTGGAAAAAAACGCATATACTATTTTATTAACATATCTACTTCAAAAAAGGAGAAGTTTCTCACTCGGGCTAGATCATTTTTATGTATGTTTAATAAATTTGGATGAGTTCAACTGTATTATGTCGAAAATGGTTTATCCCACATAAATATGGTCGAGGTCTGGTCCTGGATTCTGGAGAAGAAGTGCGACTCCTAAACGGATGGAAGCAATGTAGTATTCAAAGATATTTGTTGATCGTAACATTACTATGGCATAAACATTATATCATTGAAATCCAAGCGTTTGACCACGTGACTTTAATTCGTCTATCTGTGGAAACGAATAAATGAAGCGCATTTAAAGATATATGTTATGTCCCAACACGATGAAATCATTGACAAGATATAATAAGTAGCTTATTTGAAATTTCGTACTTGCTAACGTAACTCGCAACGAGGCCAAGTTAAATAAGTATACTTTACGAATAATCTTAAAATATTTGGTCAAAATACTAAACAGTATAACATTCTTTGATTTTACGGAACTATAATTTGATATCTCTCTTACTAATTTGTCTCAAACAAATTTATCAATTTACAAGATATACCTAATATAATTTACGTCCAAACTTTCTGCGATCTTAAATAAATTAGTTTAATTTAGAACAAGTACTTTACGAAATATAATATTATAAAGACCCGCACAATTGGCCACAAAGTCAGCCAGCCGCCATTGAATTCTGTCAATTCTCAACTTATAAAAAAAAACGTATAAACCCATTGAAAGATTACATTCCTTACACAATGAACGTACATTTATTTACGAAACAAAATGGAAAACTAAAGTTATTTAATAAAAAGTCGAACCGACTTCAGAAATATTAAATTATAAAGTATTTAATTAGAGGTTTACAATTGCTTCTGATGTCCGAACGCGAGCAGTGCTGTCGAAATTAAAGGCATCTTTCATATTCAATCTAGCATTAAAAAACACTTATCTAAGCAAACTTTTTACAGAAAACAGTTTCTAAATCGGTAGAGCCGCTTTAGAGATTCATAAAGATTTGTCATTGCGATAAATAGATAACGGTGTTTCGTTGTGACTAAATAGTAGTCTCTTAGAATTGCTGGAGCGCAAACGATTCCCAATCAAATTCAAACTAATGAAATCCACAGCCCCTACACGTGCCACGTCGGCCACACAGTACACTTGTCACAAACTAAACATTCACGTTCACTCAATCCCATATTTCTCCTGTCACAATCTCAAGTACGAGTAGATAAGATTGGTTAATATTTCGTGTAACTTTGACAGGTGATAAACCTTTTATACCGTTAAACTGGAACCAATAAGTCCTTGTTGTGCTGTTTACTTATTTTCGGATACAAAATTGATATACTATGGATTATTTTTAATAATCTATCTTTCTGTTAGTCTTTGATGGTCCACTACATACAGGCCATAGGCCTCCACAAATTTGCACCAGTCAGACCTGTCCTGTGCCTTCTGAATCCATCGAATACCCGCTGTCTTCTTCAGGTCAGTCATCCGGTTGCGGGGCGACCTACACTCCTTTTTCCGAGACGTGGACGCCATTCTAAGACCGCTCTTCCCCAACTATATGACATTATATACTATACCTAATAATCTAGCTATCCATAATCTCTCGATAAGTATCTCGGAAATAATAACACTATGAGTTATTATTATTTACAGACGACTGACTTTAGGATAATGGATAGATATAATATTAAGAAATAAACATTACACTGTCTCGTGTTTTATGCTACCAAATAACATGAAATAAAGCAATAGGAAGTATGGTATCCCTTTATTTTAAAATTTCATCATCATCATCATTACAACCCATAATTGTCCCACTGCTGGGCTCGGGTCTCCTC
>DWPA01004769.1:0-12499 GCA_018251375.1 Calpodes ethlius | reverse complement strand
AAATAAACAATCAAAGAATTTTACCGAAGAATATTGCAACCAATAAAGTGTTCTAATGATCCCCATTCAAACAACTCGGGAACATCTCAAACAATGGAAGCTCTGAAAACATTGGAAATCTGTAAAACACCTTCGTCTTGCGATCGAACAAACATGGGGATTCCTCAGGGCTGATTCTATTGAGGGGCGATAAAATGACGCATTCTGTTTTCAATTGCATGTTTTCGAAGAAAAATAAAGACAGCTTTTTAATTGAATTGTATTAGTTTCATTTTTGCTTGTACCTCAAATTTATAATTATTTTTGAACATATAAAGATATATAATGGTATATATGACATACAAAGCTTGATTGCAAAGAAAGTTATTAGAATTTTAAACTTAAACATAATTACAAACTTATAAATGTGGCTTGTACATTTTAATCATGTTATCCCAAAATGTTCAGGTTGGACATTTAGCAGTGCGGTATTTTTTTTTTAAAGTAACCAACATCCCATGTAAAATATGTGACTAAAACATTCAACAATAACATTACATAATCCCTCGTATTACAGAACAAGTTCAAGCGACATTTTACATGCCCCGATTGCCCTAAGACGTTCCCTAACCAATGTTTTCTTTGTTGAAATCCTTGCGCCAATATTTGGTCTAATTATACAGTTGATTTCACACTTGAACCGAATTTTCTCGTTTGTCTTCCAACAATCTTCGGATTGGGGACTGTTATCGTCGAGTCGTGCAGAATTTCGTTGTTTCTGGGCGGTAATAAGCGTATCTAAATTTTCTGTGTTGTAATTCGATAACCATCGGTTGGTTAAGTTATCGAAGTTGCTATTTTGGTTAAGATTACCAATTATAGTGTACTATGTACTTGAAATTTCTTTACATTTCTTATCGCTCTAAGTAACATGCTTTCAATCATCGCCGACTTTGGGAAATGTTTTATAAAATCCTTTGAACTATTCTGCAAGATACTTGTGAAGATGTATTAAACTATTTTATTTTCTCTGAGATTTCCAACTACTTCAGTTGACTATGCTGAAAAAATCAGACCAAGGCAGTAAAAGATAAAATCACTTATGCTTCGAATGAACCCCTTTGATACTGAAATGGCTTTAACTTTAAGAGTTTCTCTTTAATATAGACTGTGTTGTACCTTTTTGAAATGTCTATTAAACAGGCAAGTATTTAATGTAATGTACTAAGTATGCCTAATACATTTTTTTCATTTTTTTATACTTGTATTGTAGACAAACTGTCGAATGTACCTTTTTAAGAAAAAAAAAAATATTTAGTCATTTGTGGACTCAGTAATAGAAATAGGGAAAAGGACCTGAATTGCCGAGAAGTTAAGCAAATGTCACAAATTTAAAAAAACAGTCAGAGTTATTGAGTTTATTTTTTGATATATAATAATTAATCCCCAAAACATACTCCTTTAAGTTTTACATACTATGTATGGAACATCTTGTATGTACAATTTTGATACTTTTTTCTTCATTATAGCCTGCCTACATTAAATTTTCCAAAAAATCCAATAAACAGATTTGAACCCGCTACATTTTTATTGTACTACATTAGAACGCAACGTATTCCAACACCGCAACAGGGCGTCTACTACTAAATCACCAAACATCGTCTTAGTTCCGAAGATTTAGTGAAGTTCCGCCTCAAATCACAATCAACAATCGATACTTAATGCATAATGTAGCACTAAAACCAGAGAAGGGACGGAATCACCAAGATTAAACATTTCGCGCGAACACTATTAATCAGATCGCCGATTGCACTCTCTAAACATTAGTTTAGTGATGGCTTTGATTTAGTCATCGATATCGGTAAAATTAATAGGCTATAATATCTATAATTATTATTTTTTGGTGGTGAGTATGTATAGACTATTGTAAAACACGTAATTTAAGGCTCCCATTGTGTTAACACTGACATAATATAAAAAATAAGGTTTTCTAAAAATATAATTAGATATTAATATACTATAAAATTATAATAAAAGACGTTCAATCACTGACAATCCCGCACTTGTACTTGATGTCAAATATTTCTATTCTACCTATTATCAAATAATAGTATTTTCCAGCTAGGTAAAGACAGATTGTTTTTCAGAATTACTTTTATCAACCTTACATGTACTATCCATAATATGCTCTTGTCTTATAATCATACTTTACAATTAAAATGCATTATATCGACAAACATCGTCCTTCACTATTCCGAACCCGAAGGGATGGAGCGGGCCGCCCGGTTAGTGTGAACTAAATGAATCATTAATAATGCAAAGTTAACGCGTACCCGTTCACCGCAAACATCGATGCCGATAGCTATAGCGCAACACTAGTTCACTGTAAATATTTGATACGCGTGTGTCATTCAATTGATTTGACAACCGTTTTTGTGTTAATTGGTCGCTGTTGGAATTTTAATGAGTGCTAGGGTTTCATTGCGGCGGATTTTTAAACGAAGTTCACTAACGTGGTTTACTTGATTGGTAAAAAACTATTTCATTGTCTATGGAAATTGTCAGATAATTAAAAAGAAATTCGACTGAACTTATTGTGTCATCAAGTCTGTGTCTATCATGATAGCAAACATCGTTACAGAACGATCTTATTATTCTATCTATGCATTATCCTATTTGCTTAGCTACTGATAAAATGTCAGAATAATCATTATAGTTGTTATTAGCTTCTTACAGCCAGTTGCAGAAACGAACTTTAAATATTAACTTTACTTTAAATTGTAATGCTTCATTAAATATTATTTTATTAATATATTTATTTCAATGAATGATCAGTGTAAGTAGTGTAAATATTTGATTCGATTCTTCAACTGACTGTTTATCTAAAATTATCCAAAGATTATGGATAAAGATAGATAATTGAAAGCAGTCTTATGGCAATACGGTAGCAAGGGATTATTCTTTAACGTTTTTATTATTAACATCAAAGAAATATGTTATAACAAGTAACGTACATAACAAGTAATATTATTTAAAAATAGCCCGAACAGCTTTATCTAGTAGAGTTAATTATAAATTAGTCTAGATATTGTACAATTCTGGAAAATATTTAACTTGCGTACCCGAGTCTCAAATATTAGTAACTAGGCTGACTCTACATAGACTAATCACTCTATATTACATTAAGTTAATCTATAACTATACGAGCAGTAATTTACTAAAAGCTCCAGGGCACTAACACAGAAGCATGTCGTGAGATTGATATACAAACATCAAAACTTTAATAAAACGAGGTCAACACGAAACATGTAACATTGCAGCATACAATTTCGTCACATCACATATTCATGTCAAACGTTCTAATAAATATCTTTAGGAAAGGGAGACAATACGGAATAGTGACCGTTCGCCCCTGACAGCCGCCATTTTGAAAAGGGATCGGACACGAGGACATGACACGACAACAATTTCAGGGTTACCACTTCGACCGACGACAAATATTTATTGGGTAAATTCTTGGGTTCTTTTTTTTGAGGGGAAGGTAATTGATGGCTTTTTAAATACTGGAGTGGATCTTTTCCATTAGGTTTTTTTTTTGTTTGTTTTGATCGTGAATTTGTTGATTTACAGTATGTTCGCGATCGAATGTGTCGCTGTAATTAACTCATTTTACTTTATTAATTAGTTACTTAGTTGTTGACTTTGCTAAGTGCGAAATTCTGAGATCAATTCAAATGAAACGTACCTGTTAGTAATTAAAAACCTGTTTTACATGACAATGATGGGGAAGCTAAAGCTAGAAAATAATCACAAAAAAGTTCTAGATCGTTTTGGTAGTCTCAGGGCCGTTTTGGCATTCGAAAGTTAAACTTTAAGTACATTCTTTGTTGCTTCTCTCACGATAATTAATTTGTAATAATTAAATTCCTATAACAAGATTGTCCACAACCAATGAGTATGAGTGTGTGAATAGGTTGAATTGCATACCATTATTATTTTTTTAAAAGTATAATTTCAGCATTTTGGACGAATTATTTTATTATTATTGGTTCGGGTTTGATTAATTAAAGAGAGTACATGAAGATAGTACAATAATAATATTTTTAGGACTTGTGTCCATGATACTATCATGTCAGTTATTTTCTTTTTTTATCACTTACATTTATTTCACGATAAACTCTTGGAAAGATATTCATTTTTAACTCCGTATTTTTATTTATGGAAACGAAAGTAACAAAAATGTTTATAGCTACTTTACTACAATATTTTATCTGTCGTCTGTTATTTAAAGAGATAACCAGTGTATTCTATCTAAATCAAATTTTCCATTATACCGGTAACCTCTAAATACGTATGTTGATGGATTAACTTTAACTTTTATTTATATTTTAGACGTTTTTTATATGATGCCAAAGTTCTCACGGGAATGAGAAATTTGAAGCATTTTTATTGACCTATAATTAGCATAGCAACCGTTGTTAGGGTAATTTTTACCTAGTTGTCTATAAATAAGTAAATGATGATTTAGTACATTAATTGTTAATTATTGTAGTGATGATTGGCAGCCCTACACAAGTCATCAGCAGATGACAATCGCCCGAAGACCGGACGCTGGTCCCGTCTCGCGCCCGACATCCAATATCCCTTTGAACTGTGCCATTAGCCGGCTCTGTGTACATCTGTGCGACCACAACTGAAAATTGTGTTACAAAACATGTATTATTGTGTAAATTTACCTCACGTGATACCTGTACATGGAATGTAATCGTATTTGAGACAAACTGTTATTAAGAGTAACGCAGTTACATAACAATAATTATTTTTTTAACTGTTCGTCTTTACCTTTGTATTCGCTAATATCAAAAACAGCTTAACTGATTGGAATGTAGTTTGCGCTGATGTTATTAAGTAAGCTTGGGATACCATAGATTATTTATTTACTTGTAGTCAGTTTAAAAGTAAAAACTATGTCTTTTTAAAATAACTTATCTGTTTGCCGAAGCGAATTCACGGCGGTTACAAGTCTGTTAGTAAAAATGGTATTTTCTTTCCGATCATTCTGTTGTTTACTTGCTCATATTGTATATGTCTGGATGCGAAACGATTCAGGTTCGATTGCGGTCCAATAATATTGAGGTTTAAAAGATCTTTATTATAGTCATGGGGTAAAAAAGAGACGAAGTAGAGAAAGCGATGCTTTTTATAAACAAAAACGATATTCATTCAATTGCATACCTTTATAATTATAAAGATTATTTCTTTTTTGCACATTCATTCTATTGACAGTTTAATGGAAATCAGGTAGAGTATGCAAACTCAGAAATTTTGGATAATGTGGCTATCTTAATCGCTGCGAACAATCTACAAGATATTATCTCTAAGAAAATATCTCACTCGGAAATCGTTTTTCCACACATAAAATAAAATTTTCACTAAATTATAAATAAACATAAAATATACTGGATAAACATGAAGCACCGAAAAATATTCAATCCATTCTTGCAAATCCACCCGTAACCCTAAAAACAACACTAGTTCGGGTATGACGGATGCTTCATATCCAAATTCATCCCGATACGTTACCCCGCTAGGGTTAGTCGAGGATATTCCGAAGAGCTTTGCCAATGACAAATAGTCCTCACCCCATTTCGGTTGGCGTTTTGACGATAAATATACAACCAAGGAGCCAGTGTGTACGGCGATTCGCGGCTTCGCTCGTAACAAATGATGTGAATGGACAGAAGGGTTAGATTAGAACTTGAGGGATTGGGAATGATTGATAGATCCGGCCCTTGTCACGAATTTTGATCTCATTAGCCAGCGAAAGCTGAGCCCGAAAGAAGTCGAATGACCAATGGTCACGGTCTACTAATGGACAAAAACGTAGCTTCTCAATACGTCTACTTTTTTTGGTCTAATTTTTTCACCTACGCCAAATAATCCAAAATAAAAAGTGATTGGATTGTGTTAAAATTTATACCAAATGTACAAATTTTATTCTGTGAGCGCCTATTAAAGTTAAAGTAATAAGCAGAAAAACAAATATTATTCGTTATTCCAGGATTACATTAGATATAGAAGGATTAAACAGAAAATGAACCTATATAAGGATATTTACTTAAAAAATACAAATTAGGACTTAGCTCCACACGCACACATTCACAACTCTACACACAAGCGAGCGCACTACTGTAAAAACGCAAATGAGTATCAACAAAGGGATATCACAAAGCGAACGCAAATGGGCAGTGATATTAAATATTATTGCAATACACGATAATCCCATCCGAGCGTCTTTGACGACGATATATTACTGTCAACCACCCTTATCACCCTTACCACCCTTGCGATGCAAATCGAGGGGCCTCATCTCGGACTGTTTAGCTCTGACACTTGACGTCAACTGATTGTTATGTATACGACTCAATTCTTTTGCGAAACATAAAAAATCTATATTTTTACGGCTTTGGGTGCGGTTATTTGCTTGGGAGTTGGGTATTTTTGGAAATACTTTAAGTAGACACTTTGATAGATGGATTCAGAAAGAAGCCAAGCTGATAGTAAGCCTTAATACAGGAGCATCTTCAGGCATTGCTAGGCCGACGTGTGACTCATGTTTATGGTGTTACTGATACCCAAAGACAAGACGACCACTTACCACTAGGTAGCTGGTATGATGGTAGGTAGCTGGTAGCATAACTTTCTAATTACCTTCAAGTGTACAATATAATTTTTGCCTAATCACCTCATCTGTAAGTCCGTACGGAATGAAAACCGTTAATCCTTTCTAAATTATTAAATCAATAACCATGTATACCTATCCCACATTGTATATATATAGAACAAGGGCATCATCAAACCCCCTTTATAGATCCTGACAAAATTCGACCAGCTCGAAGCGTAACATGAATAATTTCAAAGAGAAATACACTAAAGTAACAGAACCGATGTTTTACATTAAAGGGTTCGCGAGGGTCCGTGAGAGATGGCGCCAATAAGTCAACGTGTATTAACGCCTCATACCGATGGGTCACATATGAATAATAGACGGAAATGGCACAGATTTCCCCTGATTGTGAACGATAGCTGACATTCTTCCACTAACGCAAAAACAGAAAGGAAATTTGAGTTCTTTGGAGTAATAAGCTTCATCTACTTTGGATATTGACGCAGTATTAGGCAACACTGAATTATAATTTTGTAGCAAATTACATCTTTAAACGAAATCTAACGTGTTCAATAATTGTATTTTGCTAATATATTAGTGTCAAACATAAAACCATAGGTCTTAGATACAATCACGTCTGTAAAATACAAAAACATATACCAATTTTTCTGTCATTGAATCCAAAGTTAAAAATTCATTAAGCAAAAATGAGTTGTTAACATACCACACAGTTAATCACTAACATTAACCAACGCAACTATTTGAAGTACCAATGGGATGATAACAATTGCAAAAGAAAAGTCCTTAACTAATACTCACGATTTGATACAGGGTGAATAGAGTTACTTTCGGTGAGATGGACTAATAAACAGCTTATTAGAAGACAAGATATATATCTGTTTCATCCAGAAAGATGTTAATGAAAGTGTAACCAATTCGCAAGGCTATCTGCATACGTGAATTATACCCTTATAGCCTATACCCTTCACGTTGGGAAAGGAAACCTAAGCTAAGCAGTAGGTGTATTACAAGTTTGGATGATAATTTGGATGACTTCAATTCATCGATCGATTCTAAGATATTACTAAGAGATAATAACAAACTAATATTTTTATTAACACCTAACACTAATAGGACTCACTAATAACTAACTACATTCTCTCCTACAGTCCTGTTTGATGTTTTTCACAGATACCAATAACCGATTTTCAGTATCCTGACATCGAAACTAGTTTGCACCTACACACACACATTGATATTCAAAATTGTATACAATGCATACATACTCAATTACCGTTCATTTTTCTTAGCCAAATCCCAGTGACGGGCGGGCAGTAATCGTCCGGTGATAAATGACCAGCGGGTGACATGAGACGGACTTAAGGACGACGCGCTCTAAGCGCGGCGCGATACGCAGCGATCGAAATTACGCTCGCTATCGCTCACTTGATGTGGTTTGAGAATTCGAGTTTGAGATGTAAAAAACACTATCGAATCTTACATCATATATCAGTAGAATATATCGGTCCTGACTATTTGAACATGCATGATTTAAACATAATAAAAACTTAAGAATTAGTAGTTTTCTGTTAAACATAACGGAGAAATTAATAAAACTATATTTCTGTCATGTGATATGCTGTGAACATTTTGAGGCACATAATTTTTTATCCTTCTAAGTTACTAGAAAAAGGAAGAATATGTTTAAGCTTGTTTTGGGATCCCTGCAACATGCTTGTTTTAATTTTACAGTTATTTTTAAATGAAGCTGGAACCACACATTTCGGTCTTTTGGTAACATTGTGAACGTACCTACTAATACCGAGATACAAATTACAATTTAAAAAAGAAAAACAGATTAGTCTCTTCTCATTTTCCTCTTGTGTCCAACGTTGCTTTAAATTGTTTTTAATATTACTTATATACGAATACTTCCATAATATCTACCTTTTCGCTGAGAAGTTGTCCGATTTTGGTCTCCAGCTTAGCCAAAGACTCAACAATAACATAATGATAAAATGACATTCTCGAGTCTTGGTTTTTCATGATCTAATAGAGTCTTTTGTAATGGTATTAGAACTGTAACTAATATTGATCGTTGAATTTATCCATGCTATTTGCGACAAAGACAGTCTCGCATCAGGATGTCCATAAAAATCCCCAGCCCCTCGCCACCGCTCAAACCCAGCCCTAACTCCAGTACAAACCGGGTCACAAGCGCGGGATACAGGTTGCGCAGATAGTCGGAATTGATGGTTCCGTGCCGTCTCGGCAAGGACGCTTCGGTTTTTTTATTGCACTGGAACTGAATGTGAGCTGATAGCACCGCCCGACTGGTATACGACCACGCGTGCTAACTGATGACAGCTCGTAAAGTGCGATAAACTGCGATCCTGTTAAACATTTTCTTTTCTTTTACCATTGTCGTGGAAGTCGACAAGGAGTTGAATACGTCATAAGGCTGGTGTCTTGTCAGTGCATCCGAGATTTATAAGATCAGGTTACAGCCATATTCACAGTCACCCGTCCATCGTCAAAAGTTTAAGAGAGAGATTAGGGTTTTATGAGATCACGTCATTAATGATGTCTAACTCTGATCAGGTCAGAAAGCTAAAGCAAGTACCTACTTTGGAACAAATATCGTCACTATATGGATTCTTTATAAAGCCTTTTTTATCCTGATATTCATCACTACTTAACATCAGGTAAAGGAATATTAAATATTCAACAAATGTTGAACTAAATTAAAAATAAAAAAAATATATTCAATAGATAAATACGTAGAATATGTTTTATTACGACCCAAGTAATCACACTTAATCAAAGTAACTTTTTATATACTCTGTACGTTGATATTTCAATTGAATTGCAAATACAGTGTTCGTAAGCAACATAAAATATCATATCACATTCAAAATATGCGCTTGAACTTTAAATCCCAGAATATTTAGTTGGAGTGTTTGTATAATGACAAAAATCCAATTAAGTTCTCAATACGCCCATTGAACCGATCTCGTCACGCACTATCGGACGCGCCGCGTGCGGCCTGCGCTCCGGATGACCGTCGCAGCTGGTGGTAGCCGCTTTCAAAAGGTTTAATCCACACCCAGCTCCTATTGTTTGTTCGCAATGTATATTGTTACACTTACGTCGTCGACTTACATCAATGTCTGTATGTTTACGATAATGATATTCTTACTTTATTACATTAAGTTTTAATTTGGATATCTCAAAGGTGATACATATTTGACTTGATACAAAACTGTGATGAACGTGTGTGTGAATAGCCTTATAATAACACTATTTCATTTAACCATTTTAGTATAATAAACAGTATATTATTACGTACATTACTTCTATATCATTCATGCATTTTTATTAGTCAATCTAGTCTTAATAGTATTTTAAAGTCATCCATAATGTTAAAATTATTTTCATTAAAAAATGTTTTATATCTAATACAGTCTACCATTTACTAGAAAAGAATCATCTAACGACCAAAGAATTAGTTGAGCACAACGTGCCTATTTCTTATATAGATCAATTCTAAATTGAATCCAGCCAATAATATATAAATATTAGATAATTTTCTTTGCAAATGTATAAGAAATAAATATATTTAATGTATAAAATAGGTATTAATATTCTACGGTAACATAACTTTAATTATTATTTTTTATTTCGTACTATTTAAAAATTATTCGTTGAAGCGCCCATATAAATATTAAAGGAGTAATATATGATATTTTTAGATTTACTGAAAATTACCTCTCAGTGTGTCACTATCCCAATAAGTGATACCAATTCACAGTTACGTATTACGGTTGATTAAAATTTTACTATTGGATTTAAACGAATTTTAATAAAATAATAAATAAAACGTGTCGTCAATTCTATAAATTAGACCTGTAAAGATTTTTACATTGGGCAAAGAACAGTTCAATTTAGAACTTTAATAAATAAAATTTATCATCAGGATTCAAAAGACTTCATTTATTATTGACAAATACAAAATTTATTTATTGTATATAAGTAACATAATTCTATTATCATGTAGGTATATAGGAAAAATAAATACATTCGATTTTCTTATACTTCCGCAATAGTTACGTAAGCCATAACCCCATAAAGGGGCTAATATCGACAAATTATCTCATAACTGAGACAATAGCGCAGCGCATGAATGGTGGCTCTGCATCGCTCCATTAGCGATTATTGTGCCACTTCGCGGACTAACTGGACACACAATGATGTACAGCTTAACTAGATGTGACTCTGTGTAACACTGGTCAGTCGTTACAAGCCGATATATAATAATATCAATGCGCAGAAAAGAAAATATTTGTTTATACGTATTTTCAAAGTTACTAAGTTTTAAATAAATGATTTGACGACTATATATTATGTTTTGTATCGATTTATAAGCGGCAAACAGGATTAAAGAAATTCAAATACAATTCAACATTTACTTGATATTTAGAGATATGAGTACAATTAAGAATGTTTGTAGTTACTATTAATTATAATGCAATAAACGAATTTACTTTGTTAAATGTAAATTAAGTGTATTATTTGAATAAAATACCACAAAAACTATCAATCTCGATTACTAAAAAATCTGACTCTCAAGAATAAGCATTATTCTTAAGTGCGCTCAAAATACCGAGACCCATCTAGCAATTCTATATCACACAAACTGGACACAGAAACTGCCAAATACTTTGTAGTTATTTGCGCGAGTCATTATTTATTGCGCCTGTATCGACTGCGCTCCCCGCGAGTTGCCAAGAGCGTACTATTAGTTTGGCAACTGAGTTACTTCCCGCTTGTTACTATATCTTTGTTTTTGTCAAGTAACGTGATATATGGGTTCCGTAGTGCCAATTTTATTAGTTATTCGTTAACGTACTTCGAAATATAAGTTATAATTTATGATGCACATAGTTTGCAACTAGGAGTGTATTGTTACGAAAACCTTAAATTGACTCTTGAGAAAGGGTCGTAAATTGCTCTATTCTATCAATTCAGATGTAAAAAATGTCTATCTTATCTCACTCAACAATAAGGTAGCCTTAGAATTAATATATGTAGACATCAAACTAACAAACATTACTTATTTATTACAGAGAATACAAATACGCAATACAATGATTTTTTTTTGGGAGTGAGACGTTTGTTCATGTTAAAAAGTAACTTCCTAACTAACAGCACTTAAAAAAATACTATAACGACCCTGCATTGAGCCGTAAAATACATACAAACAAACATTTATGATGTTTGTATAATATATGTATGGAAACTAAATATATCTTAACCCTATGGGTAAAGCTATTGCTAACGCAAACAGATTTCAACCTAATCCCAACCCAGGCATGGAACCCGAATCATAAAAGTTAATAAAAATATTACACAATTACACTACCGTATTTTTTTATTTGAGGGTACCTTGACAATCACAAATTAACTACCTAACGTACATAAAAATACGCGCAACCAAAATAATCTTAGAAAATTTAAAGTATTTATAACATTGATTTTAACATAATCGTTTTACAATACTACCCTCCTGACAACATCGTTTGCGATGTATAAGAAATAAGCGAACACCTTCTACCGATTCGTAGCAGGCGCGTAGCTTGGTTGCTACGTTTTGTAGCAGAAGAGCTACAAACCGTAGGTGTAATTGAGTTACCGTAGCGTTTCAAAATGTAAAAGTCATTTTTTTATCACCATTACAACCCATATTTGTCCCGTTGCTGGGCTCGAGTCTCCTCTTATGAGATGAGGGGTATAGGCCATAGTCCACCACGCTGGCCAAGTGCGGATTGGCAGACTTCACACACCTTCGAGAAC
>DWPA01004768.1:0-12500 GCA_018251375.1 Calpodes ethlius | reverse complement strand
ACACCTGTCCTGAGGGGGAAGTGAAAGCCATTTTTTTTATTTTGAGTTATCCACAACAATAACTACTTTTGTTGGTAGCATTGAGTGCATATTGGAAGGCATAGAAAGTTCAAGGATGGTTCGTCGGCACCATAGTCAGCCATCAGCATAAAAAACATACTTAATACAACTTGTAATCTGACACATTATTTCATACTTTGATGAAGATAGATCTCGTAGCGACGCGGACGGTGTCGCCGTGGTGCGAAGCCACGCGTGCGTCACGTGACTGCGCGGGCGCACGCCGCGTTACCGCCGTAAATCGATCAATGATGCACAAAGAATATTCGGGTAGTATAGAAGGTCAACTTGATACAAGTATTACTTAAAATATATTTGTTGTTCAATAGTCACGAACGTGACCGGTTGGATTATAATTATCTATTTGACTAACCAGTCAAGCCAGTCTGGTCTTGTAATTAGGTTAGGCTAAATTAATAGTCATATATGTGACTACTTAGATTTTCCATCGTCAATATCGTACGACGATTTGAATACTTGCTTTTAAGTGTTTCAGCTTCTGTTCAATATGTATGTTCTATTTTGCCACCGCAGGAGGCTGTGTTATTATTTCTTTAAAATGTAAGTAAAATTTCCACAACTGTCTCAAGATGGCATTATTCAATGGAAGATTCACGCCCCTAATCGCTTATTTTTACATATATATTTTAAAAATACATCGTAGGTAGTGATATAAGTATATATAGAAAATATTTATTTTATAATACTTATATAAGACTAATGTAATTTCACTTGACCGTAATTGTCATAATAATAATGTACCTTGCATAATGAGCAGTCATTTTCTGTTATACTTTAAAAAATATAAAATTAGGTCTCTCTCTTCAGTTGCGTAGCGTAGGCATAATAAATGGGTATAATTTTTCGATCGTAACTTAATCATTGACAATATAAAGATTATATTGTATGTATGTCGTCGTGACAGATTATACAATGTTAACCCGACAGGGGGAGCTATAAATCTGATAATAATGCTGATAAGTTGCGCCTAATGTGAGAAAATCAACAGGAACAAGTTTTTATACAACTAAATATGTTTAAAGAACGATATAAAGTTTATAGTCTATATTTACCGACAGTCAAATTTATATCACTGAGAATTATAATATTCGCTGTATTTTAAATTAATCTATTTTCAACACACATCATACGTATCAGACGTCAACTTTAGTATTTTCGGTCTTTTCTATTTTATTTTCATAATATAATATCTAATACTTAAAATACAGGTTAAGTCGGTCAAGACTCAAGATCCTTTAAGAGGCTGAAGTTTCCATAATTTCCGGCTGGTTTGACTATTAAATACCTCATCCCAAACTAAACCGTTTTCAAGGTATTAAGAAGTAGTTATAAATAGAAATAAATTCAGTAAAATATATTTTTTCTTTACAAATATCTTAAATAAAACTATGACAGTTATTCTTACAAGTGGATCGGACGAGTCCAGACCTGACTCCCTGGTTTTATATAATACGATTATTTACAAATGTTGTCTAAGTAATCCCAGTGTATACGAATACTTTTCAATTTGGCTGTGAAACCTTAACACTTAGATATACTTATCACAGAATCTTTTTGTTTTTTTACTTTCCATTGTACAAACACTACCTACACGATTATCCGAAAATTTAACGAACTTATTTCTCAGTATCCGTATCCGTTTCAAACGGATAGGTATAAGCGAGCTCTAGTTATCGGTTCGAGAATAAACCCACAAATTATTGTGCTCGTGTCATCCCATATCATATGCGAGCTACCCTTTTACGTTTTGTTTTACTAAAGGTTAAGTTGGAAACACATCATTTTGACCTGCGAATGTTGTTTTTTGTTTGGATTTTAACGAAGGTATAGTCTGTCTTTCGCGTATTGTTTTAAGTTTTATATTGAGATTGTAGATTTAAATTTTAACTAAAATATAAGGAAATATTTATTTTACAAAGTTATTGTGTATTTTACTAAATTTTACGAACTAATATTGAAGAAACATTTAGTTCGTGAGATTATATTTACAGAATTAAGCGTTACTTTGCAGGGTTATTGCGTTGGTACTTACTTATTTATCTTCTTTCCAACTACCCGCGAAAACATTGTATGATGGTAATTTAACCTTCTACTTTCAACAAAGGAAATACAATCTTATTGTAAAAAAAAGTACAGTTAAATGAGTATTTATTTAAACCAGCCAGTTACTGAAACAAACTTTAAATATTGAACAGTACTTAATTATATCGTTCTAGAGAATAAATAAATATAACATAAGGAATTGTCAAATCGACTTTTAAGTAGAATTTTAGGTAAAACAATAATCACCTTAGTTATTTTATGCAACGTCATTAAATTAAACATTCGTTAAGGTAGACGCTTTCAATCCATAATGGCGTTCTAATAAACATCTTTATGCGACTGATTGTTTTTTTATTGAAAGCTGACAGACAACAACCATTTTTATACTATGATCCTTTATTTTCTTCAACGTTCTGTGTAAATTTTCTTAGTATGTGCAATAATGTATATTACATTGTATTGTATGTCTATAGAAGTTCCTTTGGCTATTTCTTTTCCACAGTGGTAAGACACCTTGCCAACATTATGATTGAATCAAAAAATGACAAGCTATGTATGAGTGACACCTATATGAATAAATTATTCTGAATTACAATGAAAATTACAATAAGATCTATCGGTAAGAGATAAATAAATACGTAAATAAAGGCACTGGTTATGAAATAAAGACACTGGTCAATAAGTACATCGGGCTGGTTGCATCTTGTCGCCGCAAACATGCTCCCCCCGGTGTGCGACTAGCGACAATATTATAATCATTCCAATTTGAATCACACGATCAGTTCACTGGAACGTGTCTCTATTCCCCGGAACACGTGTTGGCTGGTCGACACGATCACATGTTAAAATTACACGCCTATATTTTACGAGTATTGGCGTGAAAATAAATCAGAAGTTTCGCTTTAGTAGGTTTAGCGTTAAATAAAAAATATGTAAATTATTGACGCATTCATTTTTAATTCCTGGTTGTGAACTAGGAAACATACTTGCTCAAAAACTTTAAAGTCAATGGCAAATAGATATAACCTCCTTGTAAATTATATAAATCCTTAATTTGTTACTAACACAATTAATGAATCTCATGCACTTGATTCGCGTATGGTAATGGTCTATGTAATAGTCAGTCACGACTCTTTGTTCGACCGATAAAATGTAAACTGGAGAATGTAGTTCATCACAAACCATAACTGTCTCATTATTGAGGTTTAGTCTCCTTACATAGCATGAGGGGTATAGGCCACAGTCCACGACGCTGGTCAAGTACGGAATGGTAGACTTCACTCACCTTCGAGAACATTATGGAGAACTCTCGGGTGTGCAGGTTTCCTCACGATGTTTTCCTTCACTGAAGTAAGTGATAATTAAGATGTCATACGCACATAAATATTCTTGAAAATTCGAGGATTCCAATGGGAGACCAACGTTCGAACCACTAAGCTATCACTGATTACTTAAGAATGTAGTCTATATTCAAGACGAAATGCAATATTTATTCAACAAATATTCGACAATAGTCCAACTGTAATCGCAACAGGGCGTAAGTCGCTCTTTCGTAACGGTGGTTTGGAAAGTAGGTACTCCGAGTCGTTGCTTCAATACAAACTACTGAAAGAGTTAGTAGTTAACCTGTGTCGATATTTGTAAAGGAAGAAGTTGAAGCCCGACGGCCTCAGAGAAAACTTTTAACAAATGTCGTTTGTTTAAAATTTGTACCAATGACTTGTTGTACCAATGGCCGTTTATAATAATCTATTTGTCCATAATCTTTGTATAAGTTAGTAGGTAAAGTGACCATAACTACAAACACTATGACTTTTTGACAGTTGCTAGGCCAATTTACTTGAAGTTAATGCATAGATGAAATATGAAGAATGGTCGTTAGAAATTTTGCTATCAGGCGTTGAAGTGTTCCGCTGGAAGATACTTATCTCAGACTAACACTCTCGTACAAAGACACAAACTGTCCGGTAGGAGCTGTAAGCGCTGCATTCTCGTTGTCTGCGCACTTATTGATTCAATATGGACGATACACGGCACTCTCGCAACCAGTATATAACGCGGCACCGCATGCCTCAGCATACATAAATCGCTGCTGATAGCGTCCGTGATAGCTATCCGTCACGTAGTTAACTCCGGGGTAATCTGCGAACACTGTAATTTGAGATATTACCCGACGCCGGAGCGGTAGCTTGATTAAAAATTGGATAAAATTGGCCATGGATAGCTGTAGGGTTACTAGCGGCCGGTATTTTGCTAACGCGTCCGGCATTTCGGTCCGTTTTACTTAATACATTTTATAAAAAAATATGAGAATATAAATCTTTTACTTTGTGAATATGTTAGTAAAAGTAGGCTTATTAATCATAGGAGTAAATGCAATATCGTATAAAAAGTCAAGAAAATAATCGTCAATAACGTTGCATTCAAGAATACCTAGTGCTTTTGGATTAGATTTTTTATATATCAATATTAATAACATTTAGAAAAAACGAAAAATTCATCATTCTTAAATTCGTAGCTTGCCAATGAAATAAATTAATCCATGATATTATTATTTATCAGAAAATACTCCAAAAGTAAGAAATACTATCGATCCTGAATACCAATACTTTGATCTTGTGTATTCTTGTCTTTGTGCCTTGTCCATGCTACATACACACAGGGAACCCTATGTGAGGCTATAAATATGTATTATTATTATTTTGTTCAGCATCCGTCGGCCAAATGGTAAAGATTTTGCACGTTTTAAAAACTCGCGGTCTTTGACAAACATAAATCTTCTTTGATAGTTTTTCACAAATTTATGACGTTTATGTAATCACTCAATATTGCAATTTAATGTTATCTCCCAGCAATAATTTCCTAAAAAGGAATAAGGAATACAAAGGAAAACGGCAAAGTCGCTAAAGCACAGACTATACTTAGCTAAGTTCCGGTCCGTCTTCAATTAATTTCATCCGGTATTTTCCTGTTAAAATCGGCAACCCTGTTCTATGCCGTTTGCACCGGATCGCTAGAGCGGTGGGAAAGGATTGCATGAAATAAGCGTTTAGACTTACACTTACTGGTATTTCAATACACCTGCACTTATAGAAACGTACTGCATGAGATTGATGATCAGCGGGAAATTCGAGTGGATCATTTTGTTTTATTATGACAACCCATTACGTTCTACTTGAGCTAGTCCTGGAGTATTTTATATGCTAAGCTAGATTTCTCGGAGTTTAGTACTTATATAAGTCGCATAATTTCTTCAAATGCCATAACAGAATTTTTAGACAAGTTAAGTAAAGACAGAGATAATTGCTCCAGAGGTAAGTAGAATGTTAATGGTATTTTATATTAAAGAGACTCAATACTACGTCTGCTACGAAAATTTCATCAGATACTCAGCAGTTTTTGTTCGATCTTAAATTATTGCTCAATTAATTTAAGTTACCGTAGTTACTTCCGTACTTCAAAATTGTTCCACACTTCAAATTCATTTGATTTATTCGATTTTAGAATATTATATGTATATATAATCATTGTTCTAATCCACAAACATAATTCTGTTGATCTCTAGTTAAGAAGTATATGCACATACCTACAATATATCCGTAGACACATAACACACAAGCAATCTGCCACGACCGCAACCACAGCGACACGACTTCAAAGCCTGTATACCTACATTACCTACAGTATATAATTATGTATGTACGCATCTCTCCAAAGACACGTCAAAGCCTATCCTAATTTAAACAGGGCTGTTTGAGCCCCGGGCCTCGGTCACATCGAATTTGCAACGTATGGCATCACTGCGAGCTGTGATTGAATTTGCGCTGTTTTTATTATGTCCCTGTCACATCTGTGTTAACGTTGCTGTCAACGTTAACACCTGAACGCACTTTAATTAATACGTTAAAATCAATGCGTTAACTGCTTTACTTCCTGTTATTTTGTGTGTCATTTTTAGCGCGCTCATTAACGCGTAAGGATACAGATGTGGTGAGGACAAAACCACAACATATTTTTTTATTAGTTATACTTCTATTAAATAGAAGCTTTACTTACTGATGATATTTTGTTATGAAAAGTACATTTTTTCTATGGTTATGTAGGTACAACCTTTTAATACCTAATATTTTTCCGGAACCTTCTGACTAACTTTGCGGGAACGAAAATACTACATAATTAGCTATTTACGTTTTTAAAAATTGAGACAGAACGGTTACTATAAGCTACAAATAAGTCAAGTATCATCCAAATTTATACAATATTTTCCGCATGATTCAGTAATACAGACAATCATTCTTAAAATTGTTACCTACCTATACCAAAATTAAAACAAAAAAAATATATCCATTGCTACCATATGACCTCTTTATAGTTCTCCAATATGTAGTTCTAAAATTTATCATTGGTAAACTTTGCTACCAATTTTTATACAAGAAAAATTTTAAGAAAGTAATCGTCTTTACATTACTGCTACTAGGCGATCCAAACGGATTACCAAATGCTCCCAAAGTTAATTAATTATCAGATTCATAAGTGCCCTACCAATGTTGTAACGTCTTTTTTTCACATTTTCTATATTCTTGTGCATTAATTGGGACTTAAAAATAACCAAGACGTATGTATAAATAGTTTTATATTTCTGGAGCAAACGTCTGGTTTCCGCTGTCACTGAGACCATACCTCTCGCCGAACTCATTTCAGGGTTGAGCGATCACCCGCCCCCGACGCCCCTACTGCGGTTTGTCGACCGAAAACACTTTAAACACTTATTTTTGATACCACTGATCACTGTAATATTCATTGAGGAACATCAAACTACGCACATCATTCTATATGGTACTAAATTTATGATAATTATAATTAACTTGGAAGAGGAAATGTTTGCACTATTTACTATTATTTATTAATTTATTTTATTTGTAAGACACAAAAATGTTTTGCATTATTGTTGATAGAAAGTTGTAGCTATGTGTGCGTTGTATTATATAGTACTACATGTATGAATTTTCATAGGCTGAAATTACTACTACCAAAAATGTTACTAATTTGAATAAAGAAAAAAAAATTGTTGACTTTGAAACAATGGCGGAAGTTTGCGACATGATTTGGAAGAATCGCATAGAAGGTGCCTAGTGTATAAATCAGGTAAAGCCGACAATTTACAATAAAATAACTCTTTGTATGTTAAATTTAAAAAATAAATGAAATTTAAGGTATTCAAATAGAAATTTAAATAATGTTATGGTTTAGTTTAAAATCTTGATCCACCCGTACTATGAGAAAATATTGGAGATCTTGTAGAAGATTGTGTCGTTCTTTATAATATGTTCTTATTTCTAGTCTCGGTGTAGGTATAATGTGTTTTTAGTATCGAAATTTAATATTTTTACCGTTTTAAATCAAACAAAATGATTCTTTTACGTAAATTAAAAATGATACGTCATATATATTTTTAAGTGGTTAAAAATTAAAAGTACTTATTTCATTATACCTTATTCTCATAATATCATTAAATGTTGATATGCAAATGTTTAACAAGAAATTATATAAATAAAAAATTAGAAAGAGACTGCAATTTAAAAAATAAAAAGAAATGCAGTAAAGTTGAAGAGATACAGAATAAATCAGAACATTACACTTTCCATTATCTTTTTCAACGTAAATAACTAGAAGAGATTGACTGGCCACAAATAAATCAATTCAAATGATTAAATATCTCTAACAGATAAGTTTTACTACAAAATAACAACAGAAAATATTTAATATGTGGTACAAATTATGTAACGTTTATGGCAATATGGCCATCACACATGTGTGACAAAACGTACATAATATGTTAAATGTAAGGATGAAAATAATGAAAAAGAGAGAATTGAGAGAATCCTTAAATTTTATTGAGAGTAAAGCGTTCTCAAATAATTAATTAAACATCCTTAATCCCGAATTCATTGGGGTATTTATAAATGTTATAAGTTATTATAATCACACAAAACGGTGAGACTGTTACAGGTTCCTCAACAAACCTCTTGCATTTCGTTTGTTCGAGAACATTTGGTACACGAACATGTCAGCTGCTAGAACTTGAGTCTGATTCGCGCTGTACGACAAATGTTTGTGGTAAGCGCACTGTGTACCACTTTGTTTTGTTTTTCGCACCAGTACAACTCTGTTTTGTTTTTCGCACCAGCGCAACTTTGTTTTGTTTTTCGAACAACTCTAGTTTGTTTTTCGCATCATGTCCGTCGTATACGAATCGCACGACAGACTTTGGTGATTGTGTATCCATCTGAATTCTTGTGGTTGAAGCTTTTTGATATTTTTTGCGAGTTAAACTATTCTGTGAGACAGTCATTACTAGAATATTTTTATATAATTTGATTACGTGTTTTAAAAAAGAGTAATAAAGCATACGCCGAATCTGAGCTGAGTATCAGATTTTTCTGTCATTATAAAGATTATGTATTTGCTGCGAGAAATAATCGAATTAATTCTTGATCCGAATCTATTATAGTACATAGATACGTGGTTGTATAGATATCTCTTTTCGTTCTGTAGTTGTGACCCAGCTCAATGGAAAATGGTGATATCAGATTAATGATAAAGCACACTTATATATTCAATCTTGTATTAAAGACGCTCGAATTATAATCGAATCTAAAATCAATCTGATTGCATAACACGGTACTTCCAAATAAATTAAAAATAAGTATGTAAGTAACTAGATATCGTCGTTAAATATTTGAAATTCCTTAAATATAATATCTACAAAATTGTTTTCGTTCCATTCATGAACATCGTAGTAGTATTGGTTTGAAAATATTTCATTCGCTGTTTTTCCAAACGTAAACAACCAGTCCAACATTATACGAAGTAAAGTACTTTGTCGTAGTTCAAACTACACGGGGTGCCACTTGACCGAGTCACTGCCGAATCAACTCATTCCACCCTCTTGAACCAATATCTCGAGAGCTCTATCAATTTTGCTACATTTTTAGCAAGTTTAAAACCGCGGGGTGTTATTACGTCGCTCCAGGGCTGTCCCTGAGGGCGGAATGGGCGCCCCGTGGAGGCTGACGTGCGCATATGGCGACCCTGCCTGTGTTTGAACGAATTCTAATCGATTTAAAATGTTATTATACGTCGATAGAAAGGGGTTTTCTTGTTCATTGACAGCTGCTGATAAGTAAGATAGGAATTGTTTCTTATTACTGATGGATGTGTTTACTATTGAAGTGGTAAGAGCCCGACGTATGGTTGAATTGTAATTTGTTATCAAGTAAGTTACGCAGCGCAGGTGATGATAGGAACATAGTGAATGTCGGTAGTGAATTTTTGAAAGCTTTTGTGCTTCGTAGAGTATATTATTTGTGTCTGTTTCTATTACATTTGGTAGTAAAGTATTTAATAGTCTAGAGTGTACTAAGTCAGTGATTTTTATGAGATTTCTAGAGTCTACTAATTACATTGTCAGGAATATAAGCTAGACTCGTATTGTCATTCATTGCTGTTGATTCTTTGAAACAGATTTGTTTAACTTTTAAATATTCCTTTCCTGTCTTTTAGAACAAAATCGTTGTGGTCGTCAGGATATTTTAATTGAAGAAGTTATTTATTTATTAATTTAATCGGTGTTCCTCTTCGATTACAGTGTTTATATCTTCAAGGCAAAAGCCAATAGACTTTTACTATATTAATGTACTTTACCACCTAAGACTTTATCGCCACTTACCACCATAAAGCTAAAATATTTGAGATTTTGTTTTTCATGTTGTTATAAAATATTAAATGCGCCCGTGCGAAGTCGGGAAAGAGAAGTTTATAAAAAGATGATGTATTAGTTGTAATATTTTCTCATTTAAGGCGCTAAGTTATAATTGTGTGATCTGTAGCTGCTTAGTGTATTATCGTTAGCATTTTCACTACAATATACTACTTTATACACTACAACATAAAGTCATACGTAATAACTATTTACATTGAAATTAGTTCGTAGTTGTTTTTGAACTATTTCGTTCTTATATACAAGTACATGGACTTAAACTTTATTTAATCTTATGTAAGGACTCAAGTAACGACTGCACGCATACAGTATAACGTAGTACGAAACACATGATTGTCTCATCGATATATAAATCACGTTAAATATCCATTAAAATTGACTGATGCATCGTTAAACACTAAATATGAAGTTGTAAATACGTCGAGGGACCGTTCAGTGGCGCTCACTATTTGCATATTTGCATTCATTGTGATTTTATCGACAAATCGAAGCTTCGGTGTAACTGGACGTACGAATTAGTTCGAAAAATTTTTCTAATCGGTGTTTGAGCATCTTTTATTAATGCCAACAATGTAATTACGGACGAATAATCGAAACGGACGAGCAAAAAGCCAATGAGGTCTGACCGCGCAGGTTTTATAATAACATAATACGAGCAATTTGAGCGATTAGCATCGGCCGGAAGTTATTCGCAGGAAGCGTTGTGGGCGGCGCAAGCGCACCCGATGTTGGCTGGAATCACTGAGAAAATACAGTAATAGACAAAATTTTTAATTTTTCATATTACATTTATTGTTTAGTTCAGGATAAGGTTTAATAGTAGAGGAAGGCTTCTAAAATTTGATTGATCTAAAGATTACAATAAACATTTTGTTTAAAGAATTGTAACAATATACAATGCCAACTTTAAAGTCAAATATCTACAAGTTTAGATATCTTAACTTTTAGTTATATTAAAAAAATGCGTACAAAATATTTTTTATTTGAGATATATTTTACTTTTATAACAATAAACATAAAAATCAATCATCGTTGAAACATTTAATAAAATACTATTGCTACAGTTAGTAAGTCAGTCAGTACTGGTAACACATCGGCGAAGCTGCTAAATCTAGAAGCGTGAAGTAGAAATAAACGTTTGCTCTTTAATTTTTTTTTCCGCATTTTATTTCTCACAGGGTCATTGAAAAAAATATAAGTTCGTATGAAATTTCTTCATAAATAAATTATTTTGATACGTAAGATTAGTGTCAGTGTGTTTGCGATAAATATACTGAGATAAAAAGCCAAGTAGGAACTTTTATTACCGTTACTTTAATTCCTTCAAAATCATTGACTAAATACGTGACTAACAAACGTAAACAAACAGTAACTACTGGTATTAAAAAAAAGAAAGATGTATATGTTGTACAGACTGCAAATGTCAGATACAGCGTTATGCTTATCTAAGATCAGAAGTATTAAAATAGCGGTTCCTATGATTATATTTTTTGCTGCCAACATTAATAGTTTTACATGTACTATGTTCCGATACCATATTTACGATAAACGCTCGATCGCCCCGTGTTAGAAGCGTACAATTATTTATGACCTTATTATTATAAATTTTGCTTATAATATTTCTCAATAGATTACTTTTGATTGCTGCTAATTCATTTAAATGCGTCTAATTGTTCGGTAACAGCTTAGTGGGTAGTTGCGGTTTGAAAATCAGTCCAACGCGTAGGTCAGTAGTTTGAATCGAGGACGCATCTCGAACTTTTACATCTGAATAATCTTCTCTTCGGTTAAAGTCAAGGGTATAAGGAGATCAGCATCTGAATATTTTCGTGGCTTCTTGGCAGTATGGCGACCAACGTTACCGGCGTAAAGGATACAGGAATCTTTAACTTGGTAGCCGGTGACTTACTTAGTTAGGATAGTTTAATTTAATGTATGTTTAATTTTCATATTTATTTGAATAGGTTATTGTTAATTGTTATTTTTCAACTTTTTAACATAACATAACTATTGAATAACATTATGTTTATGTGATGCTAACCGCTAGGGCCAGCAGGCACTTCTTTATTTTCAAAAACCAACGAATGAATGAATTTCAATGTATTTTGTTTTCTATGACTCAGAACAATTATTGAAAGCTACCTATAGAAAAATATAAATTACGAAAAACAAAAACTTTTAGACTACTGGTCAAGTTCAAAATAATAGGTCTAAATAGATTCTATTAATCGCTCTTATCTGGAATTGATTGTATTTGTCGCAAAACTGTCATAATAATAATGAATATCAATTTTATTTACACATACACACATAACTAAGATATATTAGAGAGTTGGGTCAGGTAGAAATGAGACAATGCATGTTGCAACTATTGTTGCATATTGTAACAGTTCTTACAAATTACATGTACCAACAGCATTATATTTAGTCACAATAGTATAAAACCAAAAGAATGAAATAAAAGACACACCTACTGGAATTCAAACATAAACTGGGGAGAAAATTATAATTTGGAACTTTCCTATGTAACTTAATACACAATTTTAAAATTATGGAATTCTGCCGACACCATTATACATGTAAAAATAGTCAAAAA
>DWPA01004767.1:0-12500 GCA_018251375.1 Calpodes ethlius | reverse complement strand
AGATACGTGTGAGAAAACCTGCACACCTGTGTGTGAAGTCTGCCAATCCGCACTGGCCGACATCGTTAACTACGGCCTTCACCCGCACATTGTGAGAGGAGACCCAAGCCTAATAGTGAGGTGATAGTGATAGATAGATAGATATGGGTTGTGATGATGATGATGAATCACCCATTCAACTACCATACTTAACTGGGTTGACCACGTAGACTCGACACAACACACGACTGAGGGATCCCACTACTAAGTTACATGTTTCAACCTTTCTCCAGGCTTCTGGACGTATGCCACGGCGGGCAATCCCTGGAGCGCGAGCAACTGGTCCTGTTCCTGGTGTTCGAGCACGTGGAACAGGACCTCGAGTCCTATTTGAAGCGCGCGCCGGGACCTCTATCTGAAAACAGAATTCGGGTGAGTACCCTTGTTATTGGACATAAAAGTAGATTATGAAATATTTGGTATCACTCGAACAACCTCTGGCATTCTTTTGTTGATTTTTACACTTAAATTTCTTTCACTTAAAAGTTATGCGCCTATTACAAGTTAAGTTTGAAGACGTCGTAACCTTATTGGTAGTGAACATGCCTGTGAAGTAACAGGTCTCGGATTCGATTTCCGCCTGGGGCTGACGTTTGTGACAGATAAATGTTTGTTTTCTTGTCATGGGTGTTAGTGATGTCCAATTTGTGTTGCCCACGTGGTATTGATGCCTACGATACAAGAATCCTATTACGGGGGTATGTGTGTGTAAGCGTTACTTATTTATTTTGCCCACGACTTCGTCCGCGTGGAATTTAACAAAGTGTTTTACTTGATTTTGTTTTAGTGGCCTAAGTTACTAATTATTACATCAGCTACCTGCCAATAAAAGTCCCGTCAAAATCGGTCCAGCCGTTTCAAAGATTAGCCAGAACAAACAAACATAAAAATTGTAAAAAAAAATATTTTCGTGTATGTACCGTTATTTTAATATTACAAACAGACACTCCAATTTTATTTATATGTATAGATATTGTCCAAATATCATGTGACGATTCCATTATAAACGTTATTAAAAATAAAACTGAATTCTCTATTCGAATTTACTTAAACATCAGATTAGGAAGCGCTATTTTAAGACGAAACTGTTTCTTTGAATCCGGAGAGTAGCAAAGGTTTGTATAGTAGGATTCGCGAGGGATTCAAAGTTCGTCACTAGAGCTTAAAATAGTGATGCCACTAAAGTGAACGATCTACTTATATCATCTTGTTTATATAAGGTCCGTGGGTGTCTCCGACGTTTGGAACTTATTGACAACATCCACGTAAAAAATTTACCTAAATCACTTTAGTCCGTAAGGAATAAAGATCTATATATATACGTCAATAGGTAGGGAGTATCTGTTTGTAATAACCGCTTTTTACTACATGCATATGAATTTAAATACACGAAAATATATATTATTTTCAACTTTAGTCTGTCTGTCTGTTTATTCTGGCTAATCACTCAAAATGGCTTTACCTATTTTGACTAGATGTTTATTGGCAGGTAGCTGATGCAATAAGGAGTAACTAAGGCTATTAAAACAAAAAAAAGTAAAACACTTTTTGGTAAATTCCACGCGGACGAAGTCGCGGGCACAGCTTGTGATGAATAAATTAAGTATTTTCGAACAGATGTAATAAAAAGTGAATCTTTAAAAAGTTATAGTTTAACTCACGTACGTACTACTGCGTTAGAAATTATACCAACAGCTTAGCGCGCTAATTAACGCGATAATTGACACATAAATTATTGAGAAATCAATTTTGTATATAACTCCATTAATGTAGGCATTTTTAATGCGTTAATTAAAGCGCATTTTAGCGCAGCCGTTAAAACGTTGTACAAGTAAGGGTATAGGGTAAGGACCGGCGCGTTCATTAGAGATCCCGAGGCGTCGTATGCATCGGATGGTAGCCGAGGGGGCTTTAGTAGGTAAAAATCCTACATGTCCCGCTACCGTCAAACTTCGGGTATCTTTTGAAGATTTCCCCCTCGAAAGAGATAAAAAGGGGGGTAAAGATTACAGAGATATTTGTATGCATTTTGTAAGTGTGCGTCTCATAAGTTATTCAGGCGGTTGCAGAGCGAGCTGGGAGATATTACCGAGATTACGTCCCAACGTATTTGTGACACAATTCTGAATATATCATCTGAGTAAATACAATTTCCTTAACATTTACTATTGTAATTGATATTCCTACATATAATGTTATATAAATATGTTTATTATAAATTGTAAATCGTTAAAAGTTAAACGTGTACATTGAATTAAGTGTAAAATCATGTTCCTTATTGTAAGGTATTAATTAAAACAAATAGGCGATCATCTGTCTTTAAGAGAGGCAACGCATCTGTAACAAATTTCCTAAGGGAACAAATTACGTACAATTACTAATATTTACTAATAAGACTTACTTACTACAATCCCTCCTTCAGTCCTATTCAAGATCGGTTAAATATCCACGAGTGGGATGATGACACTGCAATCTCTTTTGCATCATAAAAAATATTATTTTTAATGTATACAACGACAGTTATGTCCTACTAGCTTTCCACTCGCGGTTTCGCCCGTGTGATCCCAACATTACTTTATTTTGTTAAATTAAATAATTTTAAAATTAAAGTAGCCAAGTTACTCCTTATTACATCAACTATCTGCCAGTAAAAGTCCCGTCATAATCGGTCCAGCCATTTCAGAGAGTATCCACGTCAAACAGACAGACAGACAAAAATTATAAAAATGTGAATTTGGTGTATGTACCGTATGTATATTCATATGCATGTAGTAAAAAGCGGTTATTTCAATATTACAAACAGACACTCCAATTTTGTTTATATGTATAGATTTGATTGGCAAATCCAAAGCAAGAAATTGTTATGCGATATGAATATTTGGAACATACTATGTATAACGACAACGATTTAACAAGAATTACTCTAACCTAATTTGCCTTCCAAAGCACCGAACCGTAATGTTGGTAGGGTAATATTCACAGGGAGCACATTACACGTGATTCCCTTGTTTTGGTATGATCACCAAGGTCATGCCAACATTAGTTTTGAATATTTTATGTGTTTGTGATGCTCGTATGAAAGAATTTATGGCCCGTAAAGTTCATTTTAACGTAGAGTTAAATCTTTCGGTTATTTTTGTAACAAAACAAAAGAAGAATGAATGAACAGGTCAACTTGGTTGTACGTCCGTTTCGCTGAAAAGCAACGGGGAATGTCGTTCGCATATCAGGGTTTATTTTCAGCAAAGTAAGTTCTGGAAATCTCATACCAACGTAACATTCGTAATAAGTATTGACATACATGTAAAACATTTTTTTAAGCAATGAGTTTTTTCCGTCCATGGATAAAACTAAATACATCAGTGCGTTGCTAGCGAAAATAGAAGAAAAAAAGAACGGGCTTTCAATCCCTCAGTCCTCCGCTGTCGTTTAGCGAATGATACAGGCAAGAGGATGGCATACACGTCAAACATGACCTTGTTCAGTTGAAAGCGTAATACGTGTCTCATTCATTCTGATCACACATAAAAATATATAGAACAAATAAATTAATAAAATATCTTGTACAATATAATAGGTACATTAAGCATTAGGATTTACAGTGTCAATATTTAAACTTTCTTTCCCCAACAGTCTGTTATTCATTCAGTTTTCATTATGAGAATTATAATACCATTGATTGAACAAGTTTGACGTTACTTAAACAGCGATTGAAAGGAGATGTTTAAATCTTTGCTTGACAATGAATGGATTATTTACCTACGGAGTTTAAAGCTTAAAATATTAATTATATTTGCGTGGAAAATACATCAAACTTCTTTAAAATATGTTGATCGCAAGTCACATTGTGCGAAAGAGTATACGTTACTAAATTAGTAGTATCTCAGTATGTATTTCGCTTGTAAATTTCAAGAATCGTAAAATCCAAATTCACTGGCATTAGTAATTTGATCACCGTGTCAAAATAATTATCAAGTAATTTCTTCAACACAAAATAAACGACATCAAAATACTGGAACGTGTAAACACGGCATATCATTTTAAACGAATCCCACATCAAAGAAAGAAAACCGTTGATACCGGGAGGGATTTTGTGTAAACATTAAATTTTATTGTTTATTTACGAGTCATGATCTGATGTAGCCGGGATTAACAACGGTTAAACACGATATCAAGCAATAGCTTTATTATATTATATTCTTTAGTTGTACCTATTATGTTTTATAGCGTATTATATTCTATTGTATAGTTGTGTTAGGTATTTCCCTATGAGATAAGATTCGTAACGATGAAGTACGTAAACGAACAAAAGTTACCGACATAGCTCTCAGAGTTAGTCGGCTGAAGTGGCAATGGGCAGGCCACATCGTTCGAAGGACTTAAAATCGATGGGATCGAAAAGTTCTTGAATGGCGTCCGCGCCTCGGCAAAAGAAGTACAGGTCGCCTCCCGACTAGGGGGACTGACGACTTAAAGAAAATGGCGGGAAACCACTGGATTCAGAGGGCACAAGACCGGTCGGAGTAGCGCCAATTAGGGAAGACCTATGTCCAGCAGTGGACTTTAAAAGGCTGCTAGATAGACAGCTATCTACCCTACCTGTTCGTTTTATTACTGTCTTCTTTCCAAAGGTTGTCAGTAAAAGATCGCTTTAGTGTGCTAAGGTCGCCTTAGTACTTTTTAAATTTACTTTACTCCTTATTTTTTTATCATGTTCTTTTGTATGATTACAAACTATTTAGAGTGTAAATTAAAGATATTCTTTTCTTTTCTTTATTTATTTATTTATTTATTCTTTATATATTAATTAGTTAATAAGTGTCTAAATTACTCAACTTAAGTTCCTATTTCTTGCAATTATAGATTAAAACACTATATTACTGATTTTATTGGATAAGGATAGCAAACGAGTTTGCCGTGTCGCTATCCCCTGACGCTCTTCGACAGCTGTGATGCACTTCGAATAGGACTGTGGCATGACTGTAATTACTTACTAAGTTCTGAGAGCGTTAGTTGTTAATAAGAATAGCAGATTATTATTCGTTAGTAAGAGGACTCTCAGGAGGTTAGGACTGCAAGGGTGGGTCGGTCCTGTTAGCAGATATTATTGATTCTCCAGTTAGTTACAGTAACGGTGGCATTGCAAGGTCACTATCTATCCTTATCCCATAAATAATAGCAACTCCTCACGGCTATGACGTAAATTTAATAATTTCTAAAATTTTATCACCCTAAAAGGTACCTTATTAAAAAATATTAATAATCGTCATTTCTGTATAAATAGTCGTCATTTCCTATCCTACAGGAATCTGAAATAGCCTGAAAATAATTATGATTCTAATTAACCTCTTTTAAATAATTTAGTTTTAATTTCTTTTTTAAGCTAAAATATTAATCATATTTTTCTTTATTCAAGGGATATTGCGATTTGGTTTATGTTATAAAGAAAAACTGCGTGAAATATTACAGCATTGGAGCTTCAACGATTTGAGTTCAGCGGCGATAGGTCATTTATTTTATCGGTAATTTTCTTTGTTCCTTATCCCGGAACCTTAAATTAATGAAAACAAATGCTAATACAAGGTTACCCTTAGACAGATAGAACTGCAGTCGAATTTCTACTGCAGAATGGATTATTACAAAACTAAGTGTGGTACTATTGACACGACACAAATTCTTGATACTACTTGAAAACACTGATAGCACTTTCATTGAATGTAACTATGTTAGGGTTGCCGGCCACGTGTTAAAGTTCGAAGTTCAAGGCAAGTTTGGTATACATTTTCCGAGCTAAATATCTTTTCCAATTTGTGTCAAGTGAATTAAAATGTATCATTCATTCACACCTACCGCTAGATCTGATAGTTTCCGATGAATCTACTTTCAAGATCGGATTTTGTTTCAATATCAAGTAGCTCCAGAAACATTATTCTATAGGTCAAAATTTTCAATACGGAAATATTGGAAGAAGATTGTGCTGTACTTTCATTTTCAGTAGCTTCACCATACACATAGTGCTTCGGTTTATTTTTACAGCACTGGTAATGCTAATAATATATTTTTAGTTTTCCATTTCGTGAACAATGTCATATTTAAAAAAAATGGTTCGAAAACAAATGAATCACTAAACTCCAAACGAAAATAATGAGTCTAAATTTGAAATAAATTTAAATTTGGAATTCCGAACCAAACACTATATTTAAGATCAAACTGACCAGTTTATTGAAACGCTAATTTCATATATAAAGACATTATTATAACTGGTATATTAGTTACAAAATTAAATCTTTCGGTTTGAAGTTAAAGTTAATAAAAAAAGGGTTTTTATTTCGTTATAAGTAACGCTGAGCTAACATAGTATTTACCAGATGGACTAAATGTTTAAATGGAATTTACAACAAAGAAAATTATGAAATGTGGATAAAATGTAATATATATTTTCAGAAAAAATATAATAGGAAATAAAAATATATGTGCCAGAATAATTTAGATTTATTTGGAATACATTACAAAGCTGTAACGAAAACAACAAACCAGCAAACAGGATAATTCAGTCGGTCTAATGTCAAATCCGCGATACCAAAAACATCACCGACACGTTACCGTCAATGCCAACGAATTATTTTGAAATATTCTCAATAGATTTCAGAAGTAGGATTGTAGCTAGACAGTTGGAAAAGAATTTTAATCTCTAATTTATAAGGTGTTTTGGTACCGAACACATGAAGCTAGTACAAAACGAAGTTCAGTTTATTCTGTTCAACCCTAACTCTAGTCAAATAACACTCAAGAATTCAATAATAAAATGGTGGTATCAATGTAATATTCCGCGGTACCATGTGGCTTTCATATAGAAATAGAAATCTAATAACAGTATTGCTTATCGCTAGACTCTTCCTAGGCATTTTATTGAAATTGACGAGGAATCCGCATTATCAAAGGACCCCTTAGTGTAGTTTCGAGAGGTCGGGTAAGTGAAACCTCTGATGTAATCCCATGTTATGTCGAGATATCTGCCCTTAAACCTTGTTGTAATAGAAAAATGTTACAACTTAGGTCTAGGTGTTTTCAATGTTTTTTCACGGAGCTAATGGAGTTCCTTGACTTTCTTTGGCTTTCTTTTTATGTGGAGTTTAATACAGAACAATCTTGATTAATAGGACATGGTGCGTATTCTATACAGCTTCCGTAAGGACTGGGAGTGAGATTGTGTTGTCTGTTCTTTAAGAATCTTCGCTATCAGAAAATTAACAAATTTTCAGAAATTGATCGTATAACGTGCCAAATTAGAGGTTTGCGAGGGACATTTATTAATTTTAGTAAGTCATGTAAGTATTTGACGTTAAGAACAATATCTGTTAGTGAGAGGTCTGTGGACATTAGAATTAGCGGAGGTTAGACTTGTTAGTAAGTATTAAGTAATCGTTAGTAATTTCTCACTCTAAGTTTTTCACAGATGCGTCGCTACCCGGACGGATGACCACCTCTTATATAAGTGTAATCGGGCACCCAAAACATCGGAACACGATTGTTAAAAGCAAATTATTTTACAGCAGAAATAGATATGGCGATGGTACCTCCCTGGACGAATTATACATGAGAGGTACCATTAATATTGCTGTCAGCTTTGAAGGATTTCCTAAATACCCCGTTTTGAACAACCGTTCGTAAAACACCGATATTTTATCATCAATATAGAAGCTACTACCACCGTGGAGTCCCCCGGACCCTAATAAACAAAGCATCGCCACTAACACCTCTAAATTCATACCCCATTACAGAGAATAACATACGATATTGCTCCCCGCAATTAACAGTAAAATAATTCACGCAATCCCGTCACTTGTAATGTTGCCAGCACGCAAGGCACTATATTATACGGTTATTTGTTTACGGTAAATAATTATGGCAGCTGTCAGAACTAAACAGTTAAACGCTCCGTGTTGCTTTGTATTTCAAATTCGTGATAATAATTATAACTACAGTACAAATTATATAGAGGATTATATTTACGTAATAATAAATTATATATTTGCTGATTTAATCTGAAAGGAATTCAAAAGATACTCGTAAGACCTGATTTGAAGAATGCTACGTTACGTGATATTCTACACACTGAACTCTCTCGGCTTCCATCCTGCATAAACTGGAATTAGGAATCACATTGGAATTCAACAGTTTATCTTCTGCACAATGCCTAATGGATACGTTACGTCAAGAACCCCAACCTTCCTTGGTCGTGGTGAACTTTGCTGAACAATGGACGAGGGTATACCGCCAAATCTTTTAATGGAGGTCGTTAAGGTCTTCATCGTTCAGTATTCATAATAATCAATACCCTTGATAATTATTATAAGGCAAATTTCAATACGGTTTTACTTACTACCATTTTCAAAATGGACAAGATTTGACTTTAACCAATTACTACCACTACTACTTTAACCACTATTACTTAATATTTCGCACGCAAATTCATAAATCATATGTGACCTTACTCAAAATCTATTTGAAAAACTAATCCGATAACACCTCAGATTATGGGGGAGATTAGAAAAAAAATCATTCCCACATTACGCGTAATAGTACCCGGCAAAAAAAAAAAAAATTGCCTGCCTTTGTACCAATTTCACAGGATGATATGTGTGACGACTGCAGAACCTTACAAAAGTTACAGATAAAATACATGTAGTATTGACTCAATCTCGAAAACATTCGATCTAAAATATTCCAGTTCGCAATCACGGATCTTATTTTATTTGCTCAAGACACGTGTGGAAGGTTTTATTTAATTAGAAGTCTACAAAATCTGTCGCAAGGGATAAGTAAATCAGAGGGCTAAGTAAGCTCCTTGACGTACGCCGATTGATTTATCTTCCGGTTAATACAATTTATCACTTCAAAGGCCTCTTGTAGACTTCCTCTAAAAGCCCTTTTTACGTTAAAATAGTAAAATCTCTTTATGGCTACGTATGGCATAGATTTTTTGCAATTTATCAGAGGAAATAGAATTTCGCTAGTCAGGGTACTAACACGATAGGTATTATGTTTGAGTGGGAATTGAGTTTGGTGCTGAAACCCTGGGCTATGAACCTTAGTCATTTTTATAGGCTTATTGCGTAAGATTAGAATACTAACACCAGTCCAATGCCGGTCTACTAGGGTGTTATAAAAGGCGTTCTAAATAGATCTGCTGGATAACTTTTAGGTCTACAATTAATAATATTATTACAATTAATTAATCTATATTAATACTGTTGTCATCTCGTTTGTATTAACAGCTGTTTAGACACTGATTAGACAAGTGATTAACAAACATCACAAATTGTACAGACATTCCTCATTAATAGTATGGAGGACTACCATAGTTTTTGGAAATAAAATTTCT
Organism: Calpodes ethlius; assembly: GCA_018251375.1. Lineage (NCBI taxonomy): Eukaryota > Metazoa > Arthropoda > Insecta > Lepidoptera > Hesperiidae > Calpodes > Calpodes ethlius. The sequence goes on along the minus strand of DWPA01004767.1, from coordinate 3,076 downwards.
CAACTGGTGAAAGACTAAAATTTTGTTTGAGCATAGAGCACAAGATAGAAAATATAAATATTATATGTATTTCTCTATTATCCTGTTCAAATAAAGTAAAATTACTCCAATAAATGAAGCAACTTTGAGCTTACTACTTGGTACTTTATCTTCAGCGTCAGGGCATAATATCTTTATGCGCTGTCTAATCTAATCCTTACCCACACCGCCTTGCTAGCAGTTTAATGTGTTCAACGTTAAATGTTGTTTATACAACATCTGCAACTTGCTTCGCTGTTAAAATTACACTTTTAGGATTCCTCACGTTCGGGATAAAAACCTAATTCTCATAATACTCATGAGCTTACAAGCTTATATTTATTTACGCTGTTCCGTGTCTGTCTGTAATCAAATCTTATATGTTAATCTTGAGCCACTTCCCAGTGTTCGACTGGGATGAAATTTTGGATATATTATCTAAAACAAGTGTTAACCTATACATGTCTATTTGTAATATTGAAATAACGGCTCTTTACTACATTATGAATGTACATACCGCAAAATAACATTTTTACAAATAACATTTTTTCTGTCTGACTGTTTGTTCTGGCTGATCTCTGAAATGGCTGAACCGATTTTGACTGGACTTTTATTGGCAGGTAGCGGATGTAATAAGGAGTAACTTAAGACACTAAAATAAAATAAAGCAAAACACTCTTTGTTAAATTCCACGCGGTAGGTATTCTTGTGACAGATAAATGTCCATGTGTAAGGAACTCCACACATCGGACGCAGTGCGGCACGACGCGGCAACCACGCTGTCTAATTTATTTATGCCTTTATACGAAACAATTTAATCAGTGCCGAGCGGCCTCTAAACGTACCGCGCCGCGCCGTACCGTATGACATGTGAATAACACCTTATTATTCATATTGTCCACGCCATCCACGTTACAGAGTATTCTAGTATAGCAATGTGAGTATATTAACATTTTATTAATATAGAATGTTGTCCGAGCTTCCATACACGTGTGAGAAAAGAACAGCAATAAAAAGGTTGTCGATTCCTTTCTATGGTTGACAGGCAACGCTTTGTTGTTAAACACTTAGTTTAATTTAGCTGAAATATACATTGTAATGTATCTTTCCACAAAAATGAGATGTTTATTTGCGGTGAAAAATAGACTATAGTACTCGTCGTCCTCCCAAGTATCTCCAAACCAAAAATCATACCATAGCGATGCTCCGTTACGTCGTGAAAGAAGGACAAACAAACAAACTTTCACATTTACAATATGAGTATGGATTGTAATACAATTGTAATATATTTTTAGAAGATACAGTTCGTCTTTTTTATTATCTGTACAAAACTCCAAACTTCATACTCTGTACAGAAAAAAAAACGGCGATTCCTTATAATACTAAGCAACTTTATTTAACCTAAGTACCGATTCGGACTTGACTTTACTTTTAATAATATACAATAACTTCTCATCTTGCTGAATAATAACCTTTAAGATAATACCTTTTATTGTTGCGATCATAATTGAATACAGCGTCTAGTGATAACAATTAATGTGTACTGTTTTAGTGTTTATTTTATATTTTAATAGTGAAATTACAATTGAGACTTATTAAAATATTCTCTGAATTATAGATGCTGTTTGAATAAATAGGCTAGAGGCGATATAAATATACTAAATACGGCAATAGTTATCAAGGGACCACTGACCTGGATACTATGAGGTCTCACAGTGTAATATTTTGTGCAACCATATAATAAAATTTTAAAGATTAAAAAGAATGTTTAAAATTTAAAGTTCGTTGCTATCATCTGAAAAATAATAGTTGAAGATGGTATTTGACCTGGTTGGTATTTTATGAAGTACAGCGTTATTTTTTAAAGCGAAGCGAGAACGGGTTAATGCCGTATAAATTCCTGCTCGACGTCAAGAATGAAGCTGCCCTTTTTCATTGGCGCAAAGCCAAGCCCAGCTTGTTGCTTACACATAATCTTAAAGTTTTCATTAAACTTCACTTTCATAGTTTATTATAGTCTATATTTCTTCAACGTATTAACGACGTAACACTGTACAAGCGTCTATTATTTTAAGTGTTCCTATTTAAATTTTACTTTGAAGCAATGAAAAGACTTAATATTTTCGAATAACACTTGAATCTTTAGAAGCTTCTATGTTATATGTATTAATATAATATTTCTAAAATCATTACATTAAGAAAATAATATGTCCGTCATTGCAAAGTTAAGTCGATCAGAAAAAAATACATGAGACAAAAACATCATGCTAACTTGAACAGGGTATAACACACTCATACCCCCGCAGTAGGATTCCCAGTGTCGCGGGCGGCATGGACAACACAAATACGTCACTAACATCCATGACCCGAGAACAAATATTTATGTCATATAAATATCTGCCCCAGCCGGGAATTTAACCCAGGACCCCTCGCTTCGCAGGCAGGGTCACTACCAACTAGGCATATATGGAATGGGTTACAGCCTTTTCAGACACAATTCTACCTGGAACATTACAAGCTGTTTCGCGGCTGACTGAAACATGAGGGTGGTAGCCAACCTCGTGATAAAATGATTACAATACTAGTAATATTCAATTTTGCCGCATCGAGCGCCGAGTTTGTCTGACTCCAAGGTTCTCTCACTATACTTAAAAAGATTATGGCATCACTGCAGCGTAGGTTACGCAGCTAATAAATTATTCCGAAGAACATTTATGTACGTTCAAAAATTCACGAGCTTGCAACTTTGCAGTTCTAAGTCATTTCAATGCCGAATGTCGTTCAAATGATAAGAGATGGATAAACTTTGCGAATACTCGATGTTGACATGTCATTTAGCGTTTGAAAATATTTTATAATATTATTTATATCAAAAGTTTGACTCGAGTTTAAAGCTATCTTCAAAGTATTTGCTCCACCGGTTTCTTTTACAAAATAAGGTTGTAATAGTAGAAATCAACTTTGTTTTTACAAATTATAACACGTATTGTAAAAGCATTATCTTACATTGATAGTTTTGACAAAATTATTATTTAATAAATGTATTTCTAATACGTTT
>DWPA01004766.1:0-12501 GCA_018251375.1 Calpodes ethlius | reverse complement strand
CCGGCTTATGTAGATATATTATACGGATTGTTATAGGTATATCATACTGAACGCCCATTTAAACATAATTTGTATACATATATTAAGCGAAGCTGCGGGCACCGTGTACTACATTATATAATACCATAAGTTCGTGACCTGGAAAGGACATCATATATAGAGCGACGCTAAAAATACTGTGTCAAGACCTGAAGTACTGGATAGAGCAGGAGGCCGACGGGCACCTCCTTCATGGTGGCCGACTTCTCCTTGTACTGGGGGAGGTGAGCGAGGCGCGCGTGAGTGGCGAGGCAGGCCAGCAGCCAGCACAGCTCGGCGTGGCGCGGCACGGCCGACTGCGCGAACACCACGCTGCGCGCCGGGTCCACGCCGCTCGCCAGCAGGTACGCCGCCAGCTCCAGGGTCCTCTCGTGGATCGCCTGCGTATCCTATCGTAGTAAATGTTCATGTTATTACTAATTTTGTACAGTCGCTTGACCTGCAACAAAGATGTATATTACTAAAAATACCAAAGGCTTTAAATTTAAAACATATAACTTATGAGAACCAATTATGGAGTGTAAATCTAGAAGACTATAAGACCGAAGGGAGAGTGGAGTCTGCATATTATGTTTTACCTAACTTTTATGCAATATTGAGAAAATCTGTAAGTCTGAAAACAATGACCCGAAACATTCATAAGCAATAGAGCGGCTTATTACTGGAACAAGTTGCTACAGCTTGAAGTATTAAACAGTTAAAAAATGGATATGACCAATACATGTAATGGGATATAAGAAGAATCAGTCATAAGACTACCTGCCTGCGAACAAATAAATAAAATACAGGTCCACAATGTGGGTGATCCCGGTTAATTTATTTTACTACAATGAACTGGGTAACAGCATACCTGGTGGTCTAGCTAAGTAAACTAGAACCATTTCTTAAGGTCTTGAAGTGAGATGATTTTATTTATTTGAATCAAACTAGGTTTGTAGAAATGCTATGAAAGTCAACAGCACTGATCCAACATATTTATATTGTGAGCGGTACTGGGAGAAGAAGTGACGAGAAAGTATTGAGCATTCTTTTCCCTACTCATAAATACTGTCAGCATTTAAGACTGCAATCAAGCAAACATGTTTAAAAAATTACAGCAAGTCTAGTTTGTAATAGCCTTTCTTCAAGAGAATTCCTTTAACATGTGCTTTAAATTTAATACATTTCTGATAATTCAAGACGACTGCCCACAGGCATCTGCCAGTCACTAGTTTTGTTAAGCCTAAAGTTTGTCACAGTTAGAAAACTATCAAAATATTTGTTACCTGTTTTGTCGTCAATGCATGAAGATCTGCAATAAAAAGCACTAGATCATCTCCAGACTCTTGCAGGCGAACGCACCGTCGCACAGCTGCAAAGTAGTTGCCGACATGTAGGGCTCCAGTGGGCTGCAACCCCGATACCACGCAACGTGGCCAAGACCTCTGCTCTTTCTCCTCTTCCTGATCTTCATTATAGTCGGAGTGGCTCAACTTATTGGCAACAGCTAATTCGCCTGCACTTGCAGCATTCACCACTGACTGTTGATATAAAATTAGAATTATATACACATTCCAATAAAGAATAGTGTAAAGAATGATCAGTTTTAAAGGACAAAAATTAAATTAGTTTAATGATTTAATGCGGCTCTCATTACACTACTGAACTTTTAATATACACAATCACGTTTCGGTACAATGCTTATTTATCAACGTTCAATTAGCAGACAAACCTTAGCCGATTGATTCCTAAACCAGGTGGTATAAAAACTCGGGTTCAATCCTACTTTATAATACAGGTAACCCCTTTTTAAAAGTTCCATATTTAAAGATCAACTTTGTAAATATTCACGTAAGGTATTTCATAATAATGTCGTCAGTATGTTTATTTTAATGTCATATATTTTTAAGGTACTGAAACGACATTATTGTGTTAAAACTTTTGCGTAAAACGCAAGGGAATTTTAATCAGAGTTACTCGGAACATAAGTACATCAGGAACGAATGTAGAAGTCAAGTGTCAAAAATGTCATGTCAGATACTGACGTTGTTGTTACTGTAAATGTCATTGTCAAGTATTGAATGACGTCTATATAAATCGTAATAAGAAAGTTCTTGAACTGAAAATATTGAGTGATAAAACTTAATTTTAGAATTATAGAAATAGAGAATAGTGTGTTAATATCATATATTTATTTATTATATATGATATATTTATTTATTTAAGAATTCTCTTCGAAATCTACAGGTAACGAATAGGTACTTACCATATTTTTTTTAAGGTAGAAAAACTATTTCACATGATTTTTAAATGAAAATAGCCGATAAACGAGTTGAACATCTACCTGATGGTAAGTACCTACTGCCGCCTGTGAACGTCCACAACACCAAAATCATCATCGAAGACCTGCCGATCAAGAACTACCAGACGAATACATAGACCTCGGCCGGAACACGACAACCTTTTAGTGAGTGATAAATATGCGGCATTGTTTATTATACAAAATGTGTTTTATTGCCTTTATACTCCCACGTAATGGTAAGTGGCGATCATTAACTTTTAAACTGGTTCTTGGATAGATGATGTCCTGGATTACGACATCATCCTAGAAGTAAGTTCTCTTGGGATGAATCTGATATTTTGGGTCTCGATGTTAAAGTCTCACAGCCACTTGCAGAAACAAACTATAAATATTTAACACTAAATGATAATGCTTAGTTGTAACGGGGGCTTAATTTTTTTGGTTGTACAATAATTGCTTAATGTTGTGTTATGCAATGTTTATAAATTAATTATTTGTTAGCCTTAATACTTCCATTTTGTAAAAACATACAGTGAAATGAATATTGACATCTTTTTTCCCTTTATAGCTAATCAAGAAATTCTTTACCATGGTTTAATATGCGTTGAATCCTGCCATAATTAGTGTCTGACCATGATATTAATAGATATTGTGCATGCAACAGAATAATAATAATATTAATGAAGCAATTGAAAGGGAAAATTGTTAGAAATTCATAAAATGAAAATACCTACTACAAAAATAACTTCCCATACTTCGATGAAAATACTGACTCTTCCAAGTCAAAACCTGTGACAACTCAGGTTTTTAATGTGTTTATTTATTATTTGGTACAGTCAAGTAAATATCAAATTACCACTATTCTGAACGCAATCGCCAGTATTACTCTAAAGCTCCACCAAATATATAAGTGCAAGTAGTGTGATATAAAGACCACTTTGGTTTGGTCCTTATTGCACATAGCCACTATCACTACTCATGACCTAGTGACACACCAACTGAATGAAAAATAATATTCTCTTTTCATTGTTTCTAATATTGATTTATTTCTGTGAGTTTTAGTTCCCGAGATAAGGATAAAGCTGAAATATCGTAATTGCGACCACCAGTGATTCGCGGTGTCACCTATTGACGAATGGCGGCGGCACAAGCGTTGGGGGTGCGCGCGGCCCTGGGCGGCGCGGGCGCGGGACGCATGGCGGCCTGGCGGGCGCACGCGTACGGGCCGCTCGCGGAGCTGCGGCTGGAGAACGCCCGCGTGCCGCCGCTGCGTGCGCCCGACGACGTTCTCGTGCGAGTGCACCACGCGTCCATCAACCCACTCGATATTGCCATGATAGGTATGAGCTCACCTCGTACCGCCAGGACCGTGTCCTTTATCCTCGTCGGTCTCGGTATATAAGTGCACATCTGCCAGCGCACTGCACTCGAGACTCGAGCGATCGAATAAATTATCGTATCGTTGCTGTTTTCGCAGGCGGGTACGGCTCGCGCGTGTTGAATGCGCTCCGAGCTTTGGAAGGTCAGGGTGTGGAGTTTCCGTTGGTAGTCGGGCGTGACTTCGCCGGCGAGGTGGTGGCGGCGGGCGCGTGCGCGAAGGCGCGCGTCGGAGACCGCGTGTGGGGCGTGGTGCCCGCACACCGACCCGGCTCGCACGCGCAATACGTTCTCGTCAAGGACCGTTGGGTGAGATTCATACTTCGGACGTTAAGCGCCTCCGGTCCTCCCGGGCGCGCCGAATTCACGATTACATTCCGAGACGAGGTCGGGAGGACACTCCGATTGCCACGACGGGGATAATTTCCACTAGAATAGAGAAGAATAGAAAATGTTTATTTCGCCAGTTTTCAACAATAACAAGAAAAATACTGAAAATAACAGCTAACTTAACATATAATTTAAGTTCCGTTGATGTTGCAGCACACGATACAGGAGCGCACTCAGCTTTTGTTGTACGGTAGAGCCCCGAGCGATGGTTGTCAGTGCTTCCTCTTGTACTACGTACTTCGGCCCATTGATACTAACGTACGGTTTAATTTAATTTGCACAATATAACAAAGTATTTTTTCAGTAACATACAATAAACAGTTTTAAATAATAAGCTGACGTGGTTTGAGGAAGGAGAGTACCTTGTTCCCGTAAAGTTAAGGGATTGCAAGCAAATCGACTCACTACCAAGGCGCGCATTCAGAGTCGTTGCATTAGAAAATGTAGATGTGTTATTGTTACAAAAATATATTTTCTTAAAGCTTAAAAACTTAGCTTGGCGCTTGGAGAGTGAGGCGATTTGCTTGCACGCCAGTGTCAATCGAAGGTCAACCGAATATTTCATCATTTTATTTATTGTTATTGTAATCAATTCTCAGACTGTTTTTTATTTATTTAGCGACGTACTTAACTTATAAAAATGTAATTTATAATTGTTATTAACATTACAATTACTCTATTTATTGTGAAATAATGTTTTTAAAATAGTATGTATTATTATGTGTGTCAACGGGTATGACGTTTGCGCCTATAATTGAGGTGGCACTTGTCTTTCAACTGTTATAGTGTAATCTTGTTGGTGCAACTATTATAAATAAATAATAAGTTTTATAAGTAAGGGAGAGTTTTAGTTTACAATTGAAAGTCGCTATGCATGGAAGTCATAGACCATATACGATTATATGGAGATCATTTTATTGTATTAACTATTAACAGTCTTAACTGCGAAGGTATCCAATATACTCACATCCGAAAATATGTTCATATGGGTTTTCAATTGACATATATTTTTTGGTTGTAAACCAAGACTCAATTGAAATTAAACAGACCTTCAATGTTACTTAAAGTTTACCACAAAGTTAAAACTACTTTCAAATCAGTTCAGCCGCTTCTAAGATTATTTGGAAATTAAAAGACATTCAGAAAAGTTATTTTTAGCTCTTTTTATATATATAATTGTAAGCTTAAAGCAGAGTTTATATGTTTTAATTAAGGTTAAATATAAGAAGGCTGCAATGTCAATGATAAATTTTCTTGTATTCGAACCCCAACCAACCCAACTAGTCGGTTTTGATTTTAATTGACAACCTGTAGAAATTTTAATTGGGCTTTTTTGTTCGTGTTTAAGCAAAGTCAATGTGATAGTCCCCAACGTCCTCGACTCCCCGCTGAGTTAACGGCCATTTTGAACTTAAACATTCAGACCCTTATTAAATTGTTTTATAAGTCACTAGACTGCTAAATAATGCTTAATAAGGAAATAATTCCATAGTACCTACCTTTGTTATTTAATGTGTGAAATAATTAAAATTTTAGAACCGATTTGATGTAGGACCAACCTACACTCTTGAATTTTAAACCATCTCTGTACTCAATCTAACTTTGGGAACAATACATTTTAACAAGGTACTGAGTGCTATGAATATATTACGTGCGCGCTTTATATTATAAATCATAATGAGCAACCGCTGGCAACCTTTGAGTTCGGAACTCTAAAATCGAATAAGTAGTCGGACGATATTGTGGCTTATTGAGTCAATTCATCTCCGCCGGCGACTTGGGAATTGATGTATTCAACATTAGATAATAATAAACTGAGCGACGATAAAATATTACATACCGAGTACATTTAACTGTACAGTAAACCGTTCTTTTCTTTGTGGGTAAATAGCCGATCAACGAGCTGAAGATACACCCGGAAGAGATATCTGGTAAGTCGTAAGTACCGCCACCCACAGGATAGTACCTATATGTGATTAAGCAATTGATGTTTGTAAAAATATGCTTTTAAAATACTAATTTTTGCCTAGACAGTAATATCGTGTGGGTGCGTGACTAATTTTTTAAACTTTTTATTTTTGTGTAGGTACCTATCCTACGAATATTTATTGCCTTATCCGTAGTTTCGGCGGTCACGTCATCAGTTCCTAGGCTTTAAGTCATCAAAATTTAAGTAGTCCAGCCTCCCACGCTTTACTACTCACATTCCCGCTCTGTCTAATACACAGACTACGTATGACAAATATGTCAAATGACACAAATTTTTTGCGTGAGCATAAATTTAAAAGTGTTTGGGGCAGATTATTATTATTAGATTAACTCACTGACTAGGTAGAGATTTTAACTTTATTAAAATATATATTTATAAAGGATTTGAATTGATTACCAATGTTGCTACATTCAATCTCGAGCATAGAATATTAAAGCGCAGACTGGCAACTTTGTACAAAATGTCTGACGCCACTGATCAAAAAGTTGATTTAGATCCCCCGAGCGCCAAGAAAATTAAAATTACGCACGAAGATAATGACAATGTAGTTGCAGATCAGTTAGAATTAAAAGACTTTGTTCTAGAAAAAATTGTGAATAATAATACTAATAGGAAAACTGTCTGTATCAAGGGAACTTTCAAAGGAAAAAGTGGCGTGGCGTTAGTGCTTTTGGAAAAAAATGCTTTCAAGGAAGAAGATTTAGATGACAAGGGTTACTTTTCCGTAGACACCGAAGTCCGTAGGTTTTTCAACAACGATATTTATGGGAATTACGAGTGTTTCCCTAGGGCGAGAATAAACGGTGAGCAAGTATTTGATACCTTATACCCTACCTGCTAACTTTCGAAATTCAAGGTTTTGGCTGGAGTCAGGAGCTTGATTAGTCATCACGCATTTCAAAGATTATTTTTGTCGTCGTGACTATCTAATTTCCGTAATATATTGTGAGTTTATATTTTCTAGTATATTTTTGACGTAGATACCATGAGTACAAAGTTACGATCTTCGTGAAAGATTTTTTGCTGTTTCAGTTACGAAAGATAACACACGATTTGTTATTTTAATGAGTTACTTGATAATGGTATAATTTAAATAAGATAAAGTGTCCGTAAGTCAATGTCGTGTATATTAGTGAATCATAACTTTTATAATCAGAATCTAAATAGAAATATTGTGGTTTATGCATGAGTTGCTTTGTAGATGTCATAACTTTCTTTGTCTTAAGTTCTCTTTAAACATATGTTACATTACATTCCTGTATAGAAAATTCAAGTAAGTTTGTATTATTTTCAATAAATTAAACAATTTGAAATTGGAATAAAGTAATAAGACAAAATGAAGAAATGTGGCAAAAATGTAGTTATAATAACTATTTCATAAACTTGTTAATCCATATTTAATCATTAATAATGGTAACTGATAATAAATATATGGAATATGTTGTCTTCATAAAGTCAATGAATGATTGTTAACTTCATAAAATTATTTGGCAAAATCATCCTCTTTACTTGAACAATTATTAATTAAATGTAGTTGTCTTAACTGTAATTTACAATGAAAAAGATATTGATAAAAAAATATGAATCTATGCCTTCAAGCAAACAGATGAATCCATTAGGCTTTGCATAGTTACTAATAATAATAATTTCAAAAATCCTGCAAAGCCGTTCAGTGTGTTATTCTATATATGTTGTATAATCTTATTAGTAAAGAATAAGTTGTCGTTGAGTCACTACCTATATTATAGCCTCTAGTGTTGAAGCTTTCCAATAATAAATCTACTAAAACTATCAGTACAGTTTTTTGGCTTCCAACACGTTGGTTTATGCCTTTATTGTTGTGTGGACAATGGTCACCACTCATTAAGTAATGCATCTACTTTTTATCCACTTGTATTATAAAAACATTTACAAAGTTCCCGTCAAACTATAGTTTATTACTTCTACTTATGTAATTTGTCGCTTAATATTATATACAATGTAAAAAATAACTAAAGATGCTTTGTGATTTTACATTTCAGGAATTAAATTAACGGTAATACACCCAGCGACTGAAAAACATTTTGTGAAGTACGCATTACAAGAAAATTATTTAATATTGGAGACTCCAGAGTTATACGAGAACTTTACTTTACCACAGATTTTAAAGGCTGAGTGTAATTTGCAGGTAAACTTTTTTTGTACTTGTATTGCATACTGTGCTATGTTGTATATGCTAGAAACAAAATTCATTATAAGTTTTTATGAGTTATGTAAATTGTAATCGCTCAAACACACTTTCTCACCTTGGGCAATGGAGTGGCAACATAGCGAAAAATTGATTAAAAATCTAAATTTACCCTAAGGCATTTGTTCACACATCAGTAATTGGAAATATAAAATTTACGCAATGAGACCCGGTGAAAATATAAGCAACATATCACTAACATGAAAATGTCTTTTAGATCTGATAAAGACTTATTTGAAAGTTATCTTGTGTGCAACTTCAGAAACAACAAATTGTCTCTTGGATCTGATAGACTTATTTGAAAGTTATCTTGTGTGCAATTTCAGAAATAACATATAATCCCTTCAGTAGTTCAAAAGCCCTAATAATTAGGTCCTAAAATTGACTTTACCATATAGTTCTGATCTGATTCCATTTGCCTTGTTAAATCTGCAAAAACATTTCATTACATATAATACAATCCTGAACATCACAATTATTGGCTTACACATTTATAAATATTTTAAATAATAGAATCATTTTGTTATTTTGATTATAGCATATTCAAATATATGTTTAAGAGTATGACAACAAATTAGCACTTTTGAGTGTCCATTTATTCATAATATTTTTGCATCTAAAATAAAAATGTCTTGATTACAATAGTTTGATCTGGGATATTTTTTTCTTATTATAATACAGCTCTGTAAATATACAAGTATTCAACTGTAGTTATTTATTCAACTGTTTCTGAATATGCTATGTTGTTTAATATATACCATTTAATAAGTAAATACATAAATCTAAATGTATGTCTGCGGTGAAACATTACATGAGGCAATTCTCACAAACTGTACTCTAACTGTAAATCATGGATTATGAGAATCAAAAAAGAATATATTGACAACATTATTTTTATAAGTTCACAAAATGTTATAAGATAAACATGGACTCAAAATATGTTCTGAAATAAGATAATTATTATAAAACATTCATGTAATATGTTTTATCTCAATTCCAGTGGGTATACAATATATTGAATGGTAAAAGTGAACAAGACCGGATTATCCATAATAATATAGATGAGAAAGAAGGTTTTGTTCTATTACCAGACTTGAAGTGGGACGGATTGACCAAGGAAACTCTTTATTTGCTAGCTCTTGTTAGACCGAGGGATATCAAGTCAATACGGGACTTGAATGCCAGTCATCTTCCCTTGTTGAAGAGGGTGCGGGACGAAGGAAAGGTAATCAAATTGTTTGTTTCCACAATATATTTTAATAATTAAAACTGAATATATTCAGCCTCACTTTAATCTTTTGTTTGTCACTGTACATGACCAAATGGCTACAAAATGATTAGATCTAGTTGCACTGACTTTTGGTATTATTGTCTGCTATTCAGAAAACAAACAACAAAAATACTATTTGTAATTTTTACATTCATAATTTTAAAAAATATTACAAGAAAACAGACTAAGAAAACCTGCATAACTATGTTTTTCAAAATGGTCGTCATATATTGTGTTTGTCACACTTTCTGAGGTATATTACGAGTCAAAACATGGGACAGTTATTGAGGGTTATGAGAATTAAATATTATTTATACCATATTATTTATTAAAATATAACATTTTGATTTCAGAAAGCAATTCTACAGAAGTACGGCGTGTGTGGCAATCAACTCCGAATTTACTTCCATTATCAGCCATCTTTCTATCACTTGCATATACACTTCAACAGTCTAAAGCACGACGCTCCTGGCATCTATGCAGACAGAGCACATCTCCTTGACACGGTCATCAATAATATTGAAATGATGAACGATTACTACAAAAAAGCTACTATTCCCTTCGCCGTCCGCGAAATGGACATGTTTTTCGATGTATATGAAACAAATGGTTATGTAAAGAAAATTAAATCGGATAATATTGAACTTATTGATAAGTAAAAGTTTTAGTTTTGAAGAGTACATGTAAGTGTAAGCCAAAATGTTGATTAAGAATATTTTCATTGAGCTCCGCACGCGTTTGAGGAGTTGCAATGTGTATATAACTACTGGTGTGAACTTTAACAAAGATTGCAATCTTAAAATCAGCATTCAATCAAATTGCATAGTTCTCAACTACTACAATGACAGCGATGACCAGATGAAGCGTAGAGACAGCTTGTCGTCTATTGAAAGCTTGTCCGATTGCTACTCGGATGAGGACTCTGATGTTACATCAATAATTCCTATTGAAGAGTTCTGTCACATAATACCAAACTCAATGTCATGTTTAAAAATTGATAAGAACACTATATCATTCAGAATTTTAACAGAACCAAAGAATGGTGGAAATTTTTATACTGAATTTATATCAACAAGTACAAAAAGTAATGATGACAAATCAAATTCGTTGATAAATAATTTGAAAAGTCAAGAACAAATAAAAATAGTTTGCAGCAATTGTTCAAATGTCATCTCTGATAATTTTGTGAAGTTTGACCGGATTCTGGAGCTACCTACATCAAATTTGGACATGTCTGAATGGTTTTGTCATGGACATAGTCATAGTTCTACACAAACTGAAGCGCTCAGGCCAAATAAATTAGATCTTCTTTATCGGCTTACGTTTTTTGTTGTAAACAACTCAGTTTTATCCGAAAAGACTAATAAATTCAATGTTAAACGCGATGTTTATCACTGCAATAGATGCTTAGCTTGGTTGGGAATGAAACAGAAAGATACGGTCAGACTATATAATTCGGAAATTAAAATTCTGAAGAATGGAAATTATGAGCACATTTTCAGCCACAAAAAATCCATTGAGGAAATTACTATAGATGATTTCATATACACGATTGAAAGAATGACCAAGGAATTTAATTTAGGTATGCAGTATACAGTAATGTGTAAAATAGTTTTGGAGTGTACTTTATCAAACACAAATAAACAATTTTTGCTAATTTGGATAATGGACAAAGAGCTTCAAGTGTTAAGAAATATTAATGATTCTATTCAAGATGAAGATAAAATTAAACTGCAGTCTAGTTTTCTGACAAAAATATTATTCAAAATTGAGCCTTCGTTAAACGAAGAGGTTGAAACCTGGCTATCTGACCCGGGAGTTGTGTCGACAGACATATCCAAAAGTATGTTTCTACGAGGCACAGAGCATTTGCAGAACATGTCCCTTAAAGTACCGGAATCTTTTCGCAATACCAACGGCTTTTGTGTAAGCTACTTGAAAGTTTAAATAAAATGTCTCATTACTTAAATGTATTTTTTTTTACAAAAAATTATATTTTAATAAGATGTCTAATTCTAAGTAGTTTTCAGTGCACGTCGTGGAAATCAACTAGCAGTAAAGCCAACCTGATCTAAAAAATAATAAGAGATTATCTGCAGTATTGCCGGTGCTCTAACTAAACATACATAATCATTTCACAATTGTATAACTTTCAAGGAAGTAGCCATAGTAGGAAGTAGCAGATTAAACACCATACCACCAGACATGAGCACTGTCAATATCATACCGAGTAGTATGGAATTCAGCTACTCCCAATGGAATGTACCTGACGACATAGCCTTGCTTCTGTTGTTCTGTAGGGTGTACAACAGCAGGGGAAATTTTGATGGAACAAGCCCTCTATAGATACCCCTTATCATAGTAATATTTAATTATTTGTATATAAACCTTACAACTTTTACCCTCTGCTCTGCTCTCTATTTAGCTGGAATCAGGTTCTTACATTATTTTTTTCTAAATATAACAGTATAATGTTTAATATGTGTATATATAATAGTAAATATATTTGTTACTGTATATGAAGCAAATCCTTCGTAATAAAACTTCATTATAGGTAATTAAATTACATTTATTATGAAAATACATTAAAAGTGATATCTTCGCTATAACAATTTTATATACTACAGAAAGGAAATATTAATAAGGAATGTAACAAGTTAACATAGTTTTTTCATTGTTAGGTATCGTAATGTAATTAAATGTCTGAATTATTACAATCCACAAGAACAGTAGGAATTTATTCAGCTTTGGTATAAAATCTATCTATAAACATTAAAATAAATAATCCAATTGGTTTATGAAATAGATTCCATATTTGGTGTTGAACTCCTGAAATGTGAAATGCTGTTCACAATGAAGTTGCAGTTGAAATACCAGAATAGCCCGAAGGTGATGAAGAATATTGAATCTGTTTTTTTCCATTAAGG
>DWPA01004765.1:0-12502 GCA_018251375.1 Calpodes ethlius | reverse complement strand
ACTATTAAGTGTTTCTTATAGTTTTTTGAATATAGTAGAAACGCATAAAGATGACGCTTTTTGTCTAAGTGGTACCACGACCGATATGAAAACTAGTTTTATTAAAGTCAAGCTAATGGAGCGGCAACACCGTTTCAATGGCGTTACATGGAGCTTGCGTCGTGATGCAGACAGACACTCGGAGATATTCTGGGAGGAAGGTTTAAGACGGTTGGCCGGTGAATGGTGGAGTGAATAGAAATCAATAGCGTTCCAAGTTGTGCACAAGGAGAAGTGATTGCTTGATTGGACTTTACAGATAGTATTGGAGTCTTTATTGTAACCGATTGTTGGTTACAATACGTCACGTTCTACGTGTACGTGAAAGGAAATATAGAGGATGAATCCTCCGTTTGTTCACCTGTTTTTAATAGATAGCCCTTTCTACCGAAGGTTTCCGCATACATATATACTCGTAGGTTTTGCATTCGAACAATCGAAGAATCTTTCCTTGCTCGTTGTAATACTGAATAAGTATTACAACGAGCGGTGCCCTCTCCGCCGCCGGAGGGCACGCTGTGGCGCGCGTTGTATTTGTTTTTACGAAACATTTAGTAAGTAATTTGTCACGTGCAAGCTAAGTGGTAATAAATGAACCAATTTTATTTTTCCCCGCGCCGGGCGCCTCCAGTTCGTACGAGAAGAAATGTTATTCAAATAAAGCTGAATTGTGTTCGCAGCGAACGAAGCGAGTGGCTACAGCGGGGTAATGTCGTCCGACAACATTTTCCCGGAACTTTTGATTTATTTCGAGGCACTGACAGTTAAATTACATTCTCGCGGCCGTTCGCTTGCACCGCGCGCGCTGTTTGAACGCGCTTCGCCGTACTAAACAACGGCGCTACCGCGTGACGCGCCGCAAGATGGCGGAGGCCGGCGATGCGCCCGCTTGAAATTACTGCGAACACAATTAACGTTCTTTACAAATTAAAAGAGAAAAGATCTAAATAATTTATCAGAAAATTAGTTTAAAAGTTCATATCTCCCCAATCTTTATTGCAATGGAGGTAATATAAACCGACAAAACGGTAATTAATGAAATAAAGATTAACACAGTTTAAATTATGGAGCCGTAAAACATTTTAATATGTCAGGAACATAAAAGAAAGGTCAAAGTTCTGAGGCGTAAAATATGATATTTTTAGCGCTTACGTCGAGCGTATCGCTCGATAACGATGATTATTTGTAATTAAAATGCTTTAATTTACGTTTTTGTCTTATTTCAGCGACCCGAAAATTGTCCCCATTCCGTGGCGGTAGACCAGGGTGTCATAAGAGGCGACAGAAACCGGTTTCAAGCAAGGTGAAGCCAAAGGTCTCCAAGTTTTGACCTTTTTGCTGCGGCGCGTCACACCAGGGTATCGTTAGAGACAACATTGTTAACATATACATAAATACATATATTTAATCATTTGGAACACAATTGTCCTGTGCACTATATACTTTAAGTTTGAGTTATCGTAAAATAAAAACTTTTGTGCGACAAAAATAATCGCGATACAGCGTCCGTAAAGCCCGCAGGCGACGTTGGGGCGGGCCACTAGTTTAAATATAAAAACAAAAATATTTGTGCAGAGAAATGGCGGAGTATGAACCGCACTGCGGAACCGTAAATTCCATAAATGTATCCAATTTGTACAGTTTTCATAATTGATTGTGACGCGAGCTTGAAGCCCATCGCACTCGCCGCGGACCTAACAGATAGCGTGACGTTGCAAAATAGTTTTGTTAGACGCTACATTTTAACTCTCCCTCTATCTATTCGACCGCGTCCTCTAAAGTTCACGTTTACATTTCTAACTCACAGACGTGACGTCACCGCCATACGATAAACACAATTTCCATCGTTTTAAATTAGCCGTGTATCAACTTAATTTTCCCTCTCGTCGCATTTTTAATTTACTTATCGCTGCTCGGTGTTTTAAAACATTTTGCAACATCGCATAGTTAAGTACGTTACGGCTACAGTGAGAGCGCACCTCCGCGAGTCTTTAATTGGATGGCTGTGTTTTGTTTAAAGTGCTCATTTAAATGATGTGAGCGTAATAAAGGGAAAATATGGCGAGGTAATAAATATTACTTAGCTGGAACGCCGAGTACAGTCGAATATAAATAAATGGTTCTGAAATTGATTTATCCTCGAAACATCGAATTATAATGGTCAAGTGTACGTTACGTCCCCTGACAAATAGCGGGTCGTCTGCTGGGGTTGTTCGGCACCAATAAAATTTTTTGATTCACATTATCTCACAATAAAATCAATTCCACCTTTGAGCACAGGCTTCGTGTCACGCACTGTCTTTAGTTTATTTTCGAGTTCACGGGTCATAATTATTTTAAATATCTCTTCAGTCGTTACTCCTTTTTCGATTTAGATAAAAAAAATTCTACAGTTTTGTGAAATATTTATGAACATGATTATTGCTTGTAATGTCGTTAAGAGAAGAGAAGCAACGAATCGTCGTATAAGCCATCGTGTAGCTAATATAGCCTAAGGGTAGTCAGGTATGGTTGTAACTAGTGGTTAGGTTAGACTAGTGATGTATTTACTTTAGGTGATGTAGGACACAGGAGTGGAGACCGGTCAGCGGTAGCGGCGGGAACATTATGTAGGCGCGGCGGGCCGCACGTTCCACCGTGAACATTCATTAATGAGTATTTAATTGTCGGCGAAGCGAACGTTTACCCGCTTGTAAAAATTCCATCCAGAATACTCAGCAAAAATAGCAGAAACGCCGGAGATATTCTTTGGAATGCCATCATAAGGAATTTTGGTGCTTTGACTGTGCTTTTTGGTGCAATTTACGTTTCGACGTAGTTTCTGAAAGCCGATTCGAGACAGTAATTTGACGGTATATACAACTTGATCTTATTTAAATTATCTACGTTTTTAATTTTACTTTCATACTGACCAAAAAACTGTTGATAATAAAATCGGAGGATACAGTTTGGTGTTGCAGCTAAATATTTACACATATTTTAAATATATTTTACCAATGGACAGTTGAAGCATCCAAGAATTTGGTGGATAGCGTAAACATTAAAACAGATCAAACGCGACGGAGGAGGATGCTTACAATATCTGTTTGTTTATTATAACTTTTGACCCAGAGAATCTGGAACATTTGTTTCAATCAATACCTTTCTTCAAGATATTGCAAATATAAAATTATTTCATGGTACATAATTATATTTGATGTCAAAGTAATAAATCTGAATAAATCAGGCTATGTCGACCTGTTACTCGTGAATGAGTCAAGTCAATGTGTGAAGATGGTATATCGTTAGAAAACGTTTCTTAAAAACTATACATTTGATATCTATAAAATACTATATAGAAGATTAAAATAGTGCCATAATCAAAAAAGAATGTTAGAGCCCCTGCATTATTTATTTATTTTAACGTCCTACAGTAATGTGTTGTATACATCATTTATATATCTTAACAACAGCTATCGATTGGAATTTAAATAAACATCGTCGCTACGTAGAGTCCAACGCTGTCTATGCTTATGTTGTATTAAAAATTTGTACAAACAATGTACAAAAAATTTTGAACAATTAATTGAAGAATTCTTTCTCCATTTTAATGGCATAGCTGGAGCCATAATGATATTCGTCAACGAAGTTGGTAAAATTCATCCACTGAAAATAAACAACACAATGATTAAAGTAATGTTAAACAATTAATATTACATATTTTAACGATTAATACGAAGGTGGTATTTAAACAACAGTGGACTTAATTTCACCAGTATAAATAATTTTCAAACAATAGAGTCAATGGCCCCACGCGGAGCCGGCGCGCACACTGAGGTCACTCCAAGACGTAGATTAATGTCCAATTCCCCAGGACAAGCTAACTGGATTAGCTATCTGAGAATTATTTACCTCCACAAATTTATTACATTCATTTATCTTTAAGATATCATTATTTATTAACGCTCTCGAGATGAAATATTTGTTTATAAACATAATTACAATAACTTTTCGTGCACTTTCGAGCGATCTATCGCAGCTACCTTCGTAACGATGCGTTCGCTAGCTGGATTAATTCTTGAGTGCTTCCTTGTATTGCATCTTCGGCCGCTTAACTACACTTCACCGGATTGAAACAGTATGATCCAGGCTTTCTAAATCATAAGGAGATATCCTGACAGGACGGCGCGGGGTTCGGACCGTACAATGTAATTTAACTATCTCTCTGTGCGCAACTACGTGAATAATAAGTGACGTTAAAAGCGGGAATGTGACAGCTGCGTAATAATTTGAGCCGTAGTCGTGAGTACTGGAAGGCCGATGGAGGCGTGACGGCGACGCTGCCGGTATATCTGGAGCATTATTCCGCCAAGGTACATCAGCTCCCCGTAACGGCGAAGGAATGTTTATTGGCGCCATCCGTCAGTCCCCTCGCGCAAATGGCGCCACTCTCCATAAGCTCACGCCATGCGTCTTTTTTCTTTTAAGTAATTTATTCGCATCTAAGGCTTATCTCAAAAAAAATCTTCCTCACGTAGGAAAATTTTGAATTCGTAATTTATTACATGATATTTGGTGAAAAACCAATTCTTATATTATGAAGATCCGCGTGTCGGGCCTCCGTATCTTTAACATTTCAGATGTTCAGTCGCAGGGCGCGGTGACGAGATTAATTATCTCGCTCCTTCGTCGCGTATAAATCATTAACATTTGAACAACCGGTCCATTTTATGTAACCTCAGGAATATTTGAAATAATTACATTATTCCTATAAAGCTGAAAGGTCAAAGTTTCCACGATTCGCAATAAAATATGAGTTGTATATAAAAAGTTCGTAAAAATTTGGTCGTAAAAATGTATTAGCTTTTTTAATTATTAATTTATCAAAGTTAAAGAACAATAAGTTTGGTATTTAGTTTAAGTACTATGTTGGTGCAATATACCAGCCAACACGATAACGTTGCCTAAGATCATCAGAAATCATCTAATTATAGAATCCAATTTAGAGGGAAAAATATTAGATTTAACAAAAACTCCATCATTGCAATGTCTAAAGTAAGACTTTAAATTCTGAGTGTTTCGAGTGATATGGCTGCATCAGGTACGGCCGAGACATAAACGCAAGCAATTTATGTTACATAAACGTTCGACAGGCCCCCGATGACTTGGGGTAGACGGTCGCTAAAATGTGAATGATTGATTATTGATCATTCATCGACATGATTGTCTATAATCTATATAATTACGACAACTTGATCACGGCACGGTAACGCATCCTATTCTCCAGGAATGTTGTGTCAGAAGGTAGTCATGTTCCGTCTCGTGGCTCCCCGACCGCCGGCCGTGTCGCCCAGCCAGCAGCTAATCTCCGGCAAATAATTTACTGCGGCGTATTACGAGCTGCTTGTCGCTCTCAGACACTGGATTGATTCATTGCCGCCGGCTACTTGTACGCCGTGGTTTATGTGACGAACCTGAAGCCCAGTCGTATGCCACGGTCGTGCCATCTTCAAGGAATCCAAGTCGGTGGTATAATTCCGCGAGCGTTTATTATTTAATAAGCTTTGCTAAAATTCAATAATCTGTATTATCCTATGTTTGGCATAAAAATGGAGCCCTGACCGTAAACACGTCAATTTTAAACGAACATACTTTTTTAATTACATGGAGAAATCTCAACTATTAAGAGTTACACGATCCAGGCTTGTTAATGTGACGGTAGTCGTGGCCGGTTATAAAACAAAATAAGCAGGCGTTGGAGCCCACAGTTAGGTGAATAGAATGATGAGGTTCGATGTCGATTAGTTTAGTGGGACTGTCTACTGCGCGCTCGGTTGAGGCTCTCACGGGTTGATTGTAGATACGAGAACATGTTAACCGTTGTAGCGAGTTGAAAGAGGAATACATTCGTTGCGCGGCCATGTTGCCTGCGTTTCCATTCGTTACGGTCATAACTGTCGGTACTAAAAAATTCGGAAAAACACATATTTTATCTACAGTGTTTTATTCTGCAATGGCATTCACACATTGTGTTCGGCAAATTAAAATTTTTGTAAACCAACAAGCCTTGAAAAATTGTTGCCTAAAATTTGACTGAGAGTGATTTGTGATATCGCGTCGCTCCGATGGACATTTTAATCAAATTCAGACAACTATTTTATTTACAAGCTCGTGCGCTCGGCCGCTGCGAAGTGCCGCTTCGTTTCAACCCAATTACGATGTTTATTTTCTGTTGATTGCAGTGCTCTTATGCCTGTTTCGGTTGTCGATATGTTTCGTTTGCGTCAACATGGTCACGGGCAAAGAAAATATGGATACGGCGAGATAATACCTAGTATATTAGTGATGTACACCTGTTACACCCGTAGCCCACGATCGGTATGTGACTGTATTCGCTCCTGCAGTTCGTTAGGTAAAATATTTTACATAATTTTTCACAGATTGTTATATCCCATATGTTATTAGCATCTATCTAATATCTTTAAACGAGCAATTCTTGTATATATATATATATATATATATATATCAACGATCTCGGAAACGGCCCCAACGATTTTTTTGAAAATTTGTATTTAGGGGGTTCCGGGCGCGATTAATCGATCTAGCTAAATTTTATTTTCAGATAATGTCGTATTGACCATGTTTTCATTGAATTAAAAACCTCCTACAATATCATTAGATTACAAAGCTAAATTTCGCCGTCACTGTCAAAGTCAGAATAGCTCGGTCGGAAAATCACCGTCTTACAACGCAGGAAACCCAGGTTCAAGTCTCGGTCCGATTGCTTTTTTTATTTTGTCTTTAGGTAGGATCAAAATATATTATTTAAATTTCATCAATAAGTAATTTTCATTTTCATAAGTAAATATAATTCCAAAAAAACATGATGTACTAAAAAACACCGAGCAAAGCTCCGTCATCCAGGGACTTCATATTTAATCGAAATCGAACAAGTCCAAGTTTAATGAATTATTACGAGGACTACAAAAAGAGGAACACAAGTAAGAAATATTTGACTTTTTGTTTCAAATATAATGTACGATTGGTATTTCGTGCGGTGAAATTTCGCCAAATACGTGTATTATTAATATATCTACATATATTGTTTTGATCGAAATCAAAGTCCAATTGCTATTGACCTGAGGAGGTGGTCGGTATTGTGGTACTACTTAACGGGAGATCGTCGGCTGAGTGGACGGTCCGTTATCCGATACCAATACATTTCCTTTGAGCCTTTTGACATACAGTCGAAACCGAAACCTATTGACACTCGGAAGCCGTGGAGCTGAAATCGATTACAAGATCGTTTCTAAATGACGAGAGTCTTGAATTGGCGAATCTATTTAGGCTGTTGCGGTAGAAGCACTTACTTATGAGTGCAATAGTTTATCAAAACTCTAGATAATAGGTACAGATGGAAGCGCTTTTCCCTCAAGTTGCGGGTGCCACAGTCGGCGGCATCCAGACGCTGCTGCGTTCCGCCAAGTTTTGATTTATCCCACGGCGGTGACAGGTTAATTGCATTCTTGCGCGCGGTCGTGCGCTGCGCAAGCTTGAAACAGTTTAATGCTTAATGTCAACTACTTTCTGAGAATAATGGTCCGGTTTAGATCAAGCCTTGTTTCATTAGATCTCGACAAAGCAATATTACAAGCTCACCGGTCACGACAGATATGCGTAAGGTATGATAATGGTTTAAATAAAATCAGTGTCTCTATTGAATAGCGATATAACAACTGCTTTGAATATTTCGGTTAATCTGGTGTATGACACTAGCTAACGGTAATTCGAAGGTCACCAGATCCTCTGGGTTTTATTCCAACAATATTCGCCCATCTTCTATCTCTTCAGAAAACGTAGTGAGTGGTATTTCCCAGTTGCTGACGTTAATGGGTGGCAGCGATCGCCTCGTCGGGTAGCTCTTCGTTTGTTTTTATAAAAATATGTCTGCGAAGTTTTATATGCTTTTAACAGCACAAATAGTGTATAGCGGAGCGCCGCAGGCGTCGGAGGAAGGGAGGGGTGGCGGTGGCGGTAGCGCTACAAATGTTTCCCGCCCACTTTTGATTTATTTCATTGCAGTGACAGCTGTATTACATTCTAAGCGCGTCTCCCGGCTTGTGATGTTTCATTTGGAATATCTAGGACACTTTGTACTTTCCGGGAATTTAACATAACAGAACTCGTCGCTGAATCAAGAGTCATTTCAATGTCTGTTTAAACCTTAAAATTAACTTTAAAACAATTTATCAACGTTCAGGCGCGCCGAGTAGCACTGAGCGCCATCTCAACTAATTTGTTTCGGTGAAACTTTCTGCCACGACATATCTGGGCGCTCGCATCACAAACTCGTCAATAAATAAAACGGCAAAATGAAAACGTATTTGCAAGTTGTATTACAAACCGCATTGCAGTTGCGTAAACTTAATTAATGAACCCGTTTCGATAACTTTCATTATTGATTATGCGCCTCCGTACGGACGCTAACTTCGACGGTCGGTCTACAATTGGGTAGACATCGTTATTTGTGTAATATAACTCAGTTCTTCCGATGCGTTGCAACTGTATTCGAGTATATCACACCTATCAATAAAACCGAAATTTTCATAGAGAAAGTACAGCGACAATACGGTAGTATAAATAACCTTATTGTCCTCTCGCAAATAATACCAACATTAACAGGAACAGTCACCAAACATTCCACTGTGTAAAGTTTACTACGAAGGACATAAAACAGTACTTCAGTCAACATTATCACACTGTTTTTGCGTGTTGAGCCTTACATATTATTGTACTTTGATAAAAACATTGTGAGAATGTAATATTTGCAGAAGTGTTTAAAGTCTGCGCATCCGCACTAGGCCAGCGTGGCGTGCGGCTTGTATTTACATCGCGTGAGAGGATTCTAGCCCTAGCAGTAGGACAGAGATGTGACGATGTCATTAATATGTATCCCTATTATACTTTTTTGAACTTAATACATATCAAGAGAACTTTATTCAACATTAACCATTTTAAGACAATTGCTTTTGCAATACAGCAATATAGAATTACCTAATTGGGAAATCTAAAGTAGAAAGTTCTTAAAACATAAAATTATGCGACTCACCATTGGCGACACGGTCAATATAAAACTATCTAAAAGCTAAAAGCCCCTTTATCGCCATCAAGTAGCATTCAGTGTAATTATTTCAAACACATAAATTTGCCGCAGCTACCGCCGCGGCCGGCGCGTCGGCTGATACCGCACAACGTCCGCGTCGGCTGCAAACTCTGACTCTTACAATTGTTTTTGAGGTTGGTGCCAGCGATACCGCCGGATGAACCTCCTGCTCTGTACGAAGTTGTAGGTAATGAACTATTTTTGGAATATTAATACTACCGGATTCAAATATTCTTAAATATGGTTCACTTACTTCCATTTCTTAAAGACTTATACATTTGTCTCTAAGCCACCTCACCTGACCCTGGAACGGTCAACGGTCAACTGCCTGGGTATTATTAATTTACCAACTGCAAATATTTTTAACGCGATTCTAATTTTCACATTTATTCAGGAGTTTCACGTTTTTGGAATCCATCACCAGGTTTTCACCCGTTATTAACATTCAATTAATCGCCTGAAGAACGGAGTGAGACACTTAAACATCACACGACGAAAAATATATTGAAGTATATTGTTTATTGTCATTAAAATGTAATTTATCGTAAAACGGCACACACTACAACGGTGGCCGCGCCGTTTCTGACAATCTGGTTGTAATTTAGATAGAAAGGATCCACGTGTACCTTCACGAACAATTATATTGCGATTAAACTAACATAGTATTCATAGTAGTACAAGTGGAGTTAGACCATGTTCGTAGAAGCCGGTGGTGGCTAAGTGGTGGTGTGTGGTCGGCGGGGATGCCGCTGCGGACGGCGGCACGAATCATTATTACTAATAGCACTGGTGGTATTTCCTGGAACGATGTTAAATTGACATCCAGTAACAATTACGGAATGAATTAAGGCAGTACATTTGAGGACACAATACAAAATTCGCTTCATTGTCCTCATTAAAACCTATAATTTTCCCACTGCTGGTCTCGAGTCTCTTTTCACGAGGTGAGGGGTATAGACGATAGTCCACCACGCTGACCAAGTGCGGATTGGCAGACTTCACACACCTTCAAGAACATTATGGTGAACTCTCGGGTGTGTAGGTTTCCTCGCGATGTTTTCCTTCACCGAAGCAAATGATAATTAACTAATAATACGCACATACATTTTTAAAAATTATAGGTACGTGTAGGATTTGAACTCACGCTCCCACGTTCGGGGAACCAACGTTCGAACCACTTGGCTATCAGTACGTACAAAATTCGCATACTTAAATAAAATTATAATGGTTTGCTAATCTTATCTTCACTTCAGCACTTCAAAATCCAAGAGGCTCGATAGTTGTATTTGGTGTAAAAGGGATGTGTAATCACTCCACACATCTTCGGCAGATTATACAAAGGACAACGAATATTGTATTGAGAAATGCTTTTATATTCACCTGTAGTTTCCCTGAAAAGGAAGGGAATATCTTGCCCTCGTCATGGTTCCCGGTCGAATATGACATGACAGTTTTTAAGTCTACAGTAAATAGGCTTCTACTGAGATGCTGACCGTTTTATCGTGCATAACTTCATCGCTACTTAATATCAGGATATTAGTACACTGCTTCACATTACAGAGCGTTTATTATTATAAGTAAAAAAATAACTATAACTTTAACAAATATTATGAATGAATTATTTAATTATTTATTTGGAACAGTTGCGGCTGAAGGAAATATTAATTGTCATGGAGTGTTCACAAGTAGCAAGTCATCTTCACAGTGTGTAACCTAATTTGTTGCTATCGGCGATCAAACGATGATGAATTGATCGTGTAGAAAATTACGTTCCACTTAAACAATATGGCCAGCAATTATTTGAAAATGACAGACATACAGTTCAATTGTGTGTTAACGTCGATTCCATTTGTGATAAATTGATTGCTTTGCATTAATTACGACGAGTCCAGTTGTGAAGGAAGTGTATAAATTATTTTATGAATAAATGAGCGAAGTAATTGGGAAATAGTACCGACGTGCTCGATTCATTGAATATGCGAAGTGAACTTTATTTTAAGGTGGTTTTATAACGACACGTTATCGAAATTCACGTGAATTATAAGGCGGCTTCTTGATACTTGTAGTTATAAGTCACTATTAGATAAAATTGAACGAATTGAAAGAGATGGTGTAAGTAAGAGATAAAGTTCAAAGGTATCTTAAGAAACCAATACCTGCTCCCAATGTTATATAATATTACAAATTAGAAAGAAATAAACCCAGATTCTATTAATCCAGCTGAAAAATTGAAAATACTTCGAAGCCGAATCTAGAAGCATGGTGGTATCCAACCGGGGCGAGAAGAATCCATAACTTCGTGGTGCAGAGGTTCGGTGGTACAGTAACTTCCAGCAGAAGTATTCCGATACCATGGTTTCGTTCATTATCTTTAAGTGCACCATGAACAGAAGGGAACGGTTGGTATTCAAAGATAAAAGGCTTTTTAACCGACTTCAAGGAAGAACGAAGTTTTCGATTCGTTCGGATCTTTTCTCTTTGTATGTTCACAAACTACTGGTGCCAATGGGGCGACCGATTTAGATGCTTCCAACAATATTGTAAAATGAATTACTTGACAATAGCCCCATGTAAATAAGGTGCATATCTGATTGTAGCTTATGAAGAAAAGTAGTGTAAGTTTTCAACGGATGGGAATAATTGAACCAAGTTTAAAGATATTTTTCGTTGGTAACATTAAGATACCAAAATCAGCACATCATTAACCAGCTCCGAGTCTGTTGACGTGTTTTGATAAAATAAATAGATAATCTGTAATTCTGTCTGTAATACGAACATACGAAGATTTATGCAAAAATGTGAGTTGAGTATTTGTTGAAAGTTTTATATCCCGACATGTGTAACTAGTGCCCATTGTTACGTCATCGACCGCCGTAATCTGAGTTACATTGTTCTTGTTCTGCAAACAGATATTAATTGACGTAACGTCGTCTGTTTCACATGAACAATGTCGAATACCGTACAGTAATGAGAGTTTCTGCTTAAAATCCTTCTTTTACTTCTTCATGCTATAGATATTCTTTCCTCAATAATTTTTAGTAGCGGGGCGTATTTAATATTTGGTATTTAACTGTATTGGAACAGTTCGAAAGATAGACCTTAATGTGTTAGGATGTTGTTATACTATTAATAATTCATTAATATTATTACTGGGGATTATTTTCTTCGAGTGAAGCTTTCGATGTTAGCAACCACTCTCCTGTATGAGTCAGTCTTCAAACGACTCGGCGTGGTCCGGCACGGGGCGAGAGTGCCAGTTTCTTTATTCTTTTCTTTTTTGTTCTCTCACGTTGTTGATGTCCATGGGCGGCGCTTACCATC
>DWPA01004764.1:0-12503 GCA_018251375.1 Calpodes ethlius | reverse complement strand
CTGGGCCGCTATTGAAAGGGTTCTAGGTTCGATTTCCAGGAAGACAGAAATTTAAATAATGTGCTTAGTTTTCTGTTCTCGGTTTGATTGTGTAGGTTCTTATAGTTGTCCGTGGCACCCACGATAAGACAATCTTATTTGGGGCTATATTGTGTAGCGTGATTATTTAAAAAATAATGTTAATTTTAATGTCAAGCCATCATAAATTGCCGTAGTTGAACTCATTCGGCGTTCAAATCAGTGAAGCAAAATAATTCTTTAAAGCATTGAATGTATAAATAATATTTAATAAATTTCAGCCGTCGTGATATCAATATGGATCCGTGAGCGATAAAGCTGCGTATAGGATGTATTATCCTATTTGTTTATAACAATAATCAATTGTATACTTCCCTATTTCCACTATGCTAAAGAATATTGTATAATAATATTTCTTACAATATGATTATTATGTAGTCGATAGATGTTAATAGTCCGTTGGGTGACCGCTAATGACAAAATTTCTTGTACGTTTTTGTTTTTAGAGTGGTAGATAAAGAAATAATGGTTAGGTCAGGTAAAGCTGGTCGCTAACGAGCTGATGTCATACAATAGTCCGCTAACTAATTTATAGGTTTATAATATTATTTGTGTCATAAAAGCATTCAAAATTTTCATTTTTATGTGAAAACTATATGTAAAATAAAGTTTTTACTAAATTGTTATTGAGCGTCATCATTACAATTTCGTTGTTCAGTGCACAAAGCGAGGGCTAGCTGATTACGCAGAAGTGGGCGGCGCTAACGGACTCGATCACACCAAAATGGAGGTTCTTGACAACGTATGTGGACTGGACTCTAATGAAGGTAATGTTCTATATACGCTTCGTTTGGCTTTTAAATGTCAATCTCTCTCTCTGTAAATCTAGAGGTATAAAAGTAGTCATTTTTATTTTAAGATACGTCCATTGATTAGTTAAGCGGTTCTTACCGTATGGGACGGACTGAAATACATAGACTAGGGTGTCGTAAGTACTGAAAGAAGTCGGCTCTGTTTCATGGTAAGGTTTGCGTAAAGATAATATCATGAATATTATTTTTAAAAAGTCTACCTTCTTATTTGAGTTAGCCGATCTTCCGGTTGGTTAAAATACTAGTTCTTTCTTTCTCGTATGGTAACGTTTTGAAAACGTACCAATAGTAAGTATTGACGGATTAGTCACTCACCTCTCCAACGCTCCACTCCATACAATGTAACAGGACATTAATAGTTTTGATCGTAAAACTTATGAAAAGAAATGTACTTTTGTAACAGAAAAGCTACATTCTGCTCAAATGGATAAGACTTTTTGTTTGAATCTTTATTATCTATTATCAAAATTAATTAATGTCATAGATGACCATTTGCTTCTGTTGATACGAAGTCATTAGTTACGATTAGGAATTATTTGGTGTTCTACTTTATTTTTTGTAGACCTTTATTCCTGAATGTGAAGGGACGATATATCTATTCATTCACTTGATATATGTGAAATGTCTGTTGAAAGATTTATGTGTACTCATAATATCGGTAACATAAATTGCTTGTTGAATAGCAATAAATATTACGACGGGTTTTACATACACTTAGTATAGTTATATATACAGTTGTATTTTTGTATTTTTATTGACGTATTTTATTGTTTGTGGCTGGTCGTATACAAGATAATATTGTCATAGACATATATTATGCAGAGCCCATTCAAATGCGACTTCAGATACATTGGAGAAACATTACCTAACATATATCAAAAGTAGGTACGTGTTCGTACTACTGGGTACATTGCATGTGACCTAAAAACAATCTGTGAGCGGAGTTTAATGCTAGACCGGCGTGTCGTGGCCGACAATGTGTAGGTAACGTCCCTCGAGGCCTAGCATGCTTACTACGACAACATGTCTCCAAGATTTATGCCATCTCCACAGAAGACGATGTATTTGCATCATGTTGAACGCAATCTCCATATTCATTCAATATTTACATGACTATATGGTTTATGCCATGTTTAATGCTTTATCCTCTTACAGGGTTTATTCATACATAATTTTATATTTGCAATTTTAGTCGGTAGTTAGTTCTTTTTCCTGTTACGCAAAATAATGAAATATTCTATGTATATTTATTCTTTGTAACAATTTTGACATTTATTGATAATATCAATCTAATAACACTTTTCCAGGCATCTTACGTTACAAAAGATTCTTTACGTTCGGATACTTAAATTTCCCTTTGTCAGCGTCTCACCGATATGAACTGATAAGCATGCTTGCTATCACCCTAAAATGTCTTTATTGGATTTAAGGAATTAACCTTCAAGTAGAAAACTGAGAGATCACATGGTAATAGTATTAATAATACGCACGTTGGAGAACAAAAATCTGAGAGGCTGGAGCACATACAAATACTAAGAGATATCGATTTTACAACAGTTACAAAATTATCGAATAAAAAGTAATCCCTTTTCTATGATAAATATAATTTTATGAAGGGAGAATGAACATAGTTTTATTAAGAAGAATACTGTTAATGAGTATAGATAATATAATTTACTTAGGATTTTTGCATTGCAATGAGTTATGATTTTCATTTTTTTTTCTAAATTAATGAGATATTCGTTATGTATTTTATTTTACTCATGATATCATACCTATTTTTAAATGGTCACAAGTCATCTGATCTTCTTCATGTTTTGTGTTCGGGTTAATAAACGTTCAACCACGTACATTAATTTTATAATTCACTGCACAGGTTAAAAATGTAATGCTGATGAGATATGTTACTGTCATTTTGGAAAATTGTTTAGTGTTTTTTCATGTAATATTTTGTTCACAGGTCGTCGTTCCCAACTCATCGCATGCGAAGATACCGTGGTTCGTCTCGTCTCCAGCGGTCAGTTCCAAAATTCCATCACCGTTGCTTTCGCACCGCTCTCCGTGGAAAACATAGAATACGCCGATTTAATCTGTGGAATCAATGACA
The DNA here is from genome assembly GCA_018251375.1 of Calpodes ethlius. NCBI lineage: Eukaryota > Metazoa > Arthropoda > Insecta > Lepidoptera > Hesperiidae > Calpodes > Calpodes ethlius. The sequence goes on along the minus strand of DWPA01004764.1, from coordinate 9,506 downwards.
TTTAAGTGTTAAAAACAAATTAATACGGTGTTAAACATAATGTCTCTTTGAAATGCGGCAAACATGTTGTAACTAAATTAAATTTTAGTATCAAAACTCGACTGTAACTTATATTACTTATTTAAGTGTAGTTAACTGTGTAATTTATTTAATACTTAACGGGTTAAAAATTAGGCAGCAATATTTTACATACTCAATTTTTAAATAAGAACGGTTTTTAATTTAATACAAAGATGCCTATCTTAGTCGAAATGCGCAGTAGTAACATATTATACCGCTACGATTATACCTATTGATTCCTGGCAAAATATGCCATTTTAAGTAAGTATTATTTCAAATATTTAGAAATCTTTTAATCATAAGCCGAGTACCTTTTATGTCTAGTCAAACAATTTAATGTAATGCGTATGAATTATCTACTAAATGCCAATAAATTAGATATTATATCATTAATATGTTTATTTTATTTAACCCTTACTGAATATCTTACCGCTGGCATACATTGGGCGTGTAAAAGTGCGATTTCAAAGTACTTTTAAAGAACCTTTAAATATTGCGTAACACAACTTTAAATCGTAATACTTCATTAAATTGTTGCACAAGATAAGTTTAGACTACATTTATATATTAATTATAAGTTTTATTATTACTATTGTTATTTTTTATTTATTTATTATTTTATAATTATGTTTATTTCAATGAATTGTGCAACTGACTGTTAATGTAGCTTTATAATTGAAGTAGTGTTCAAATTTAAAGTTCGTTACTTTAACATGCTATAAGTAACTTGGGATTAAAAAAAGGATATTAGGAATCGATGACGCTTACAAAAGAACGATACAATATAAAATGTAAATAATATAATGCATAATTTGTATATTGCTTAAGCGTAGCATTATATTTCTAGCGTCGTGTAAGTTAAATAACAAATGCCTACAGCTTTCAGTGGATACTAAAAGTCAAATCAAATGGAACGATTAGACGTTCCACGTGACGTACGTAACCAAGAAGCATCTGGTACGTCTTTGTTAATAAATGTTCATCTAAAGAATACAAAAGATAATACACCTAATATTTGAACGTCACTATATTACTACCTTTTTAAAAACATATTATATCGTTCCTATGTTACTTCGACTGAAACCCCTTCTAGCTTACAACCTCCCTCATACAATGTTGTTATTATAAATGAATTAGACTTCAGTAGTTTGGGGTCAGCTAGCAATTTATTACTGAAGCGTACACACTGGCCCTTGAGCAAATTATGAACTTTGTGACGGGAGTTAAGTTGAGACGAGTAGTTGGCGAAACGAGTCTATTTTGTTTCACATATTTACATTTTGATCCAGAGATGTTTAGCCTGTTCATAAGCTTAAGCCTAAACATGCCTATATATATTTACACTCATATAAACCATCAGGAATTTAACGTTGTTACTTAACAAAATGATAGTAGTTATTGCTGACCATACAATACATCAGATATCGTCGCCCTTGGGATCTATATCTCTTGCCTACCTCACAAATAATAATGCCTACACCTAAGAAGGAAGCGGCAATTTTATTTTTGGAAACTGGCACGACAAACATACCTATCAACCTGATGGTAAGTGGTTATCATCGTTTGACGCAATGGTTACTATACCCGAACGTCATTGAAGAGGCCCTGGGTTCGATTCCCAGCGAGGCAGAAATTTAAACGATATTTATATTTCTGTTCTGGTTTGGATATGCATGCTCTTGTCTTTATGTGAAGTTCATGGCACCCACAACTCAGGTAAACTTTGCATGGGGCTATGAGGATGTAGCGTCAAACACATAAAAAAATACAAAAAATTCATTACCCATGGATGTCAGTTACACCTAAGATATCACCGACGCTAGCTAGCTGCTAGATATCTATCGATGGATTTTAGTAAAAGGATGGAGGCTAGCGTTTAGTTGACACTCTATAAAATGTTACCACCATATTCAGCAGGATAAACCATGTCAAGGAGAAGGGGGAGGGGTTGCTGCACTAAACATAGATGGATCCCGAGCTTTTTACATTCTTACATATGTATTTATGTGTTACTTATTTCAAGTCGCACAAACCTATCTCTATATTACCGACAAACTCAATACAACGGTATTTTATTGACGAATAAAATCCCTGCTACTTGATCGCAGATCGATTAGAAATAAGGCCGTAATTTTTACAGCCTATATCTGCTGTATGCTTTGGAAGTAAATTTAGCATCCACATTACACATTATTATAATTCTGAGTGCCTATCGATACACAGGGCCTACCTTGGGTTAAAAAGCGTAAGGAGGCTAAGGTATACGTCAGGTGACAAAAGATACCAAAAGTGACAGCACAAGAGAAGTGTTTGTGAGGTTTCTACTCCAGGGTCTATTATCACCTTAAGTTTTTCTAAAGCGGACCCTAATATTATCGAAATACAATGTATGCGAATGGAACGCAGAAATTCAATCTCGCTTTACCGTAATAAAGGGATGTAAGGCTGGTTTTGTCGGTAAGTACCTATGTATTAGTATTCATTAAATTTCAACTCGATGTGAATTTACTTTAATATACATTTTATATCCCTTTTTTAAGCTATCCATTTGTAATATATATATATATATATATATATATTATAATAATATACCTACCCTGCATTTATAATTTTTTATTTCATATTTTACCGACTTATGGTAGAGAGGCAAATTAAAAACTATTTTTAATTAAAATTTATTGAGTAATTTTTTGGATAGACAGACATAATATGTAATTAAATATTAGAAGCAAATTATTATAAGTAACTATTATATAACAGCAGTTAAACTTTAATAATTATTTTTCTATCGTGAAATAAATCTTAGTGCAACTGTACAAACGAATATAAATTAACGGAACGTTAATTAGTAAACTATTTTATTATTACAATATATTCACTTAAAAACTACAAAAGTACTACTAGACGTGGGGAAAAGAATAACTACGGTTTAGAACTAAGACAGCAATGCGCAGTAGGAGATTCGACTAAGAAGCAATATAATTATAATAACCATTGATTGGTTGTTATTCAAATTACATGAGATATTGTCAATGTCATTTGCATTTCAGTATTCAATAGGTATAAAATGAATAAGTGCACACCGACATGTATACCTTATTTAGCACCTAATTCGTAAGCAGTACCTACAACATTACAATACTTCGCGTAGACCTGCATTCACACCGCAGTTAACTTTTGTTTCATTAAAATTATTTTCATCAGTAATATCACCGGAATTTAAAAAAGAACAGAACCCATACTAATGTTATAAATGAGAAAGTGTGTTTATTGGTTTGTTTGTTTGTCATTAATTAATGGAGCAACCTTATAGTATGATGTTTATGTAGTTGAGAATCTGAAGAATGCCATAGGATACTTTTTAACGCGGAGAAATATCTCATTTCTGCGGGAAGATCGATTACGATTCAGCAAAATTAAAAAACGTGTTTAAAAACAAAGCGTTGCACGGAGACCAATGATAGAAAGGAATCGTAATGTTTTTGTCTGTTATATTTTACTCGCGGGTGAAGCCATGTGCTACATCTATTATTCAATAAATTCGATTAAAATTATATGTGTTCAGTATTTTAGTTTAAAAAATAAATTTATTTTGTGTTTTTAATTAAAATACAGCACATTCTACAGTAGTTATGTAGGCTAACGGTGCTGTTCGGTAGAATGCGGATTATCTGCGCGGACCTGCACCATTAGATACCAACAGATCATAGCGGATATAAAGCTATTACTTTAAAGTGCAATACAAACTAAATTATAATCCTCTTGATACATTAAAAACAGAATACATGAAACATTATATATAAATTCGTTTTGGTAGAACTGGCACCATTATAATTTTTAAAGATTCGAATTTATGTGATATACAGTTTAACATTCTTTGATAGCTACTAATTGTCATCTGTACTAGCGATTCATGGCGCAATATACTTTAGATTTCGTCTATTGAAAACAAAACACGAGCGCTATCCGCTGCTGATATGTAAAAAAATAAGATAAGGTATCATGTAAACCATAAACCATAATGACGTACATAAACTAATTATACTCTGTGGTTTGTAATACTGACAAATCGAAGTTTACTGCGGTATGGCATAATCATGATAGATAAGCTTCATACACAAGTAACATTGAACATTCATTTTCTAATAAATAATATATTCATCTACCTATTCTACACATTTATTAGCAGATTTACAATATTTTAAAACTATATAGAATATTTTAAGCAATTGTGTTTATAGCTATTAAGACATTTAATACAAAATATGACCATTTAAACAATATTACTGAAATCGCTGTACAAATTAAATCTTAACAAGTAATTATACTTAAATAAATTGTGACGTACGTGGTTTCTATATTGTATATAGACATAATATACAAACAAGGACAATATAATCATGATGCTTAGAATCGAAATATAAAATAAAAATTCTAATTATCTATATCTTATCCTTACAATCTGCCAGTCATTTCAATCTCTAATCTTTCGATTACAGATACAGTCATACACAGTTACAATATTACGTGTAACTTTAAATTCTTAAATTACAATAGTGCCTACATACTACCAACTATTCCATAGCTTATAACAGATAAAAGTAAAAGAATACATAGAGTAGGGTAGGGTAGGGTAGCTTTTAAAATGTTTTACAGATTATATAATATTACAGATAACATTATGAAAATATTTTATGTTCTATGTTTCGATTTTAGGTATTAAAATTAACACAAATGGTTTAATGTATTTTTTATTATCTGCTGTGCAATGTGTTGTTTTTGTGTATTACAGTGAATGAGATAATATTCAACTTTTAAATTACTCAAAATATTGTTTTTGTCACGTAGTAAATAATTACAACGAATAATACTCCGGAAAGACTTTAGGAAACAAAATTTGTTATGTTATCATGGCGTTTAAAATACGAATGAGGTACGACAAAATACATAACTGAAACATATAAAAATAAACATACTTAGGCCTGTAAATGCAAAAATACAAAGAATATAAATAACATTCAATCATTTTCCATTGAAATTATACTTTATCTGTGGTATTACGGTTTTAAAAAATCCACAAAAAAGGAGGCCTTGCATCAATGTCAGGATTCTTTATGGAATTGTTTGTCTTAGCTTTCTTTAAGCAATCTGATATCTTATCACACTTTGAGAAGGATAAGTTAATAAAAAAAACTATGAATATAAGACCGATAAACTGGATTATTAGAAAAACGCCATATTCAAAAAATAAGTAATAGTGTTAAAACCAGTTAATTTTATTACACAAGTTTGTAAAAACAAACATGTAGTTCACAACAATTTCTATTTCAATTAAACATTAGAACATGATAAAAAGTTCTAAAGAAAGTTCTGAGATTAATTTGTTGAAAAATAATAACTTGCGTTCATGTGCTAACTTCACATTTTTTCCCGTAAAGTTTTTAATTCTGGTATTAACGTTTGAAAATATATTTGTATAAACAAAATGAAAAACAAACACAAATAGAAATTTAGAGTTCCGTAGTCAAAACAAAACCCTTATGTCTTTGTCGTATCGGTCTATTTATTCGATATATGTAGATCAATATTATAATTCTATGAGGCGTCTAATCGTTTAACTGAAAATGGATATATATTTGATATATTTATGTATTTGACAAACGGCTTCCTTGACATAATCATACCGAAGCTAAAAAGAATACATCAATCGATTTCAAAATGATAGTTACATTAATTCACTACAATTCTGCGGAATTTCTCAATAAAAACTTACATAATATTTAATGTCTGGACAGATAACGACTACTAAATACTTATTAAATTCTAAATATTTCACGATAAGAAACTATTATAGATATAAAGCTGTATTTAGAAGTTCACAACAAATCGCGAATTATCGGAGATTTCATCAAATTAGTACAGTAACATTGAACAATTATCTAACTTATACTAATACCTTTAATGTCTATATCATTGAGTATTTTAGAGCAACTAAGTAGGCAGATACTTCAACCGGTAACAATTGACCTTAGAAGCAACCGAAACTAGTTTTGGGAAAACATAACATACAATGCACATTCGCTCTTTAATTCTTTTCATTTTACACCTTATTTTAAACTAATTAAAGCTATCCCATACAACTTCTCAAATTGTGCTCAATTCATGAAAAAGCAATGTGCAGTTCTTTCAGATAAAGCGATTACGTTTTACAAAAGACTGTGCACTCTACAAAGACATCTGACATCAATTTAACAATGCTTGATATGCAATTAATTACTACGCCAAACTGCAACGAATAGTCCCAACATCCCGAATCAATATGCCTTTTCCATTTGTTTAGAGAAATGTTCAAATACAAATATTTTTTTACCCCCTATTAAAAAAAAACTTGTCAAATTGTTATTTTTTGATAAATGTCTCTTGATTATGAACTTGTTACTTTCCGTATAATAAAAATAAATATTACCCTACTTGATTTTGTTTCTTTGAAAGATTACTTCGTTCCATTCGTAAATGTGTCATTTATTTATTTCCTATTTCAAATATTTTAATAAAAAAGATAATTCCAATTAATTTCGCTTTCATGTCGTGTTATGTAATCGTGTGATAATTTTGTATAAATATAAAAAAGTCATCCATTAAATATGTTCCCGCCACTTCAAACTCGATCGAAGGATAGTAATTGACAATCGCATAATATAAACATTAAAATTCACTACAGCTAATGTCTTCATTACAATATTATGTTAAAGTTTGCTACATTCATAAGACGATTTTCATTTAAAGCATTGAGATGCTACAGTACGTAGAGTCATGAAAGTCATTTTTACCTAATTTATAGGAAAAAAGCGTTCAAATGAGACATCCTAGCATATTTATTAGTAGTAAATACATCGATATTTATTTTTAAATGCTAAAATGTTTATAATGTCTAAGTCACGCGATGCGTCGTGGCAGCGCATCGCATACGTATCAGCTCATTGGGCGTTGCAATGTCGCAACTATGCTGCGGCTATGCCTGGCCGGATCTACGTTATTTACGTAAAAAAACACCCAAAGCACACCAATATATCTTCCTTCATCAGCTCGCAAATGCGGTGCCGCGACGCGTCAGGCTAACGACATTGTTATAATGCCGCAACAGTAACGCGTCAACACTGCGTCGCTGCAACGCACTGCGTAGCTTTAATCTACCTTACAGCGAAGTAGATTCCACACAACGTATCTTGTAGATTTATCCTATTCACTCTTTCTAAATTTACTAAAGTGTACGTTTGTATTGGGTATAAATAGAGGAATATTATAAACAGTGTTTTTCTATTTTATTAAAGTATTCTAATATTTCCGTTATATACTGTACATAGAAAAGTCTATTCGGAGAAATACCATGACCTATCACACGAAGGGTTTATTTACAAAAAATATAATTTTATCTGTAAGAAGTCATAAGATTTGGAATTCATAAGATCCTCAAGTGGTACGATTTAATAGCATCCTAAATATTTTATTAGTAATAAATATATTGATAAAAATCCTTCTCCTGGCAAACGTTCGCCATTTTATTAAATATTCCATTATCAATATAAAACTCTAAAATTTTGCTACATTTAAGATATGTATTATTTTGCTATTTAAGCAGAGGCACACATTGATATGTATAGTGATAATAATTCATCTGTTATGTGATAAGCTTCGCTTCGACAATAAAAGCCAACATTGAAACGATTCTAACTTTATCTTACACACAAAATCTAAATCTTTGAAACATTAAAAGGTACACAACTAAATTTAGAACATTCGAATAATTAACTATATAGAGGAACATCTTGAAAACTAAGGTATATGAATAAGCATCTACTATTCCATACATTTAACATACAGAACTAGAAAATATTTGTGTATAATTTCATGACGATGGTTAGTTAATTGAATATAATATGCAGACCGCGTCACTGTTAAAATAATACAATATAATATAAATTAGTACTCAATCGTCATTTCATCCATATCAACGAAAAACTATTCGAGCATTTGATGATAATGATACCAAAAATAGATACATTTTAATATACCCACATAATATTACTTTCGGTTTGTTAGTTAGTTAATGTCTAACTCTAAAGTTTTGGCCAAAAATAATATTAGATTAGGTACACAATCTATTTTATCATAACAATACCACGGTACAGGATGGGACCATGTTGAAATTCAATAAGTGTAATAGACAACAACTTATGAAAATTGTATTTACATTTTTCGTATTCTCATTTAACAAAATGAAAAGAAATCATCTACAAGAGCATCCTGTATTTTTAATAAAACATACAATTTCAGAAAAGAAAATCACGAACGGTCTGCATTCAAATAAATTATATAAAACACACTCAACCTAAGTTTATTCGCAATATATTTAACAATGTTTAATATTTTCCACTCACATAACTTCCTAATATTTTTCGCCTTTCGAACAAAACCGCATCCGTGATAATAAATCATCTAAACCTTAGAATAATAGAACGGATTTCTCTACGAGTGATATAATTAGTGTATTGATAAACGTTTCCATAGTCTCTGAGTTACTCGGACATGTGTGTTGTGTGTTTACACAAAGTCACAAACACATCCAGTCGCCTACAGGGCCGCGGTGGTAGCGAGGGTGGTCAGCAGTACGATGGGGAGGCTTGTCCCAGCCACGCTACTGTAAGGTCCAGTCACTGCTCCATCGCACGGGACATGTTCCAATTCTGGAATTATTAAGTAGGTGGTTAAGTTTTGTAAAGATGGTTAAGTATGTTAAGCAATGTTAAAACATAAAGGTATAAAAACTGTCGAAATGTTTTAACGTGTATGCTGGTAGTGGTGTTTGCTAGCAAGGTGAAAAAGCTGTTATTAATAAGTAGATATAATAAAAATATTGTTAAGTATTTGTCCTACAGGTTAAATTAGTTGAATACTATGTAAATGTACAAAGCAATAAAAATCAGTTTTCTTTTACAGTTTGTAAATATTATAATCCTATTTTGTGGAAAAGATGTGCTGTGGAGATTCTTTCGCCGTTTTTTCTCCTCTTTAAAAGTAAACAACTTTTCTGAAACGGTCGTAGAATCCAAAATTACTTGCATAAGTACATCAGTGAAACCTATATGGATCTATTATTTTGAATTTTACTTTATTCAAGAACATATCCTCAGATTTTAAAAAGTTCAAATATTTTTATGCCAAAAGGTTGTCTACCTGTGAGTAATAAATTATGTTAGAAGTCATATTCATTTGATGTAAATTTAGAGAATGCTTTTAATGGAATACCAAACAATGAAGCTAATGTTTAAACGCAATGTAGTTGCATCAGATAAATTGTCCCAAAAATTGCTATCCCGATACACATATTGTAAATTTTAATATACTCATCACCTGGCTACTTTCATTATATCAGTAATATTTTTTTC
>DWPA01004763.1:0-12503 GCA_018251375.1 Calpodes ethlius | reverse complement strand
GTGACAATGTTAGAATGGGTGAGTATGATATATTCTATAAAATATGTTTACAAGTGAAACATTAATATACTATATGTATATATATATATATATTATGTTATTTTGATCAAAAACACAGGGTACGTTAATAATAATGAAATATAAATCTTTCTTTGAAGGTCTTAATCGCAGTGGCAGTTTTATTTCGCCTCGAAAGGACGCCTCTGATGATTCTATGCATGAAAAATACTTCAAGTCTGTTGAGAGTACACCTTTAACGAGGCGTAAGGTATGTAATATCAAGAACAGACATAAATTTTCTACATAAAATTTAATACATATTTTTTGATTTCTTATTGTTTTGTGCTTTTCTTAGTTCTATGCACGATTTAAAATGTAGTTTCCTAAAATTTTCGCGAGTTACTGTTTTGCTTTGATTATAATATTGTTCCTAAAAAAAACTGTCATTTTTAGATCTTTATACTTATCATTAAAATAAAGTATCACTCAACCCTAATGTAGATTTTTTAACCATTGTATTTATTTATTATTTTATGATAAACAAAATTTGTCTTTAATTATACCGGTGCATGCATTTTGACATGGCTATATTCAACCTTATTTTGTTCCGCATAAAAGTTATCTCTGGCTCGTATTATACTTTTTTTTTATTCCTTATAATTTTATATGAATACTCCGGACCTACCAAAAGTATATGGCTGGGACGCATGATTTACAAGTTTTTTAGTATAGTCGTAGTTTTTGATTTTAGTTTGAATATAAACTCCATTTGGTAACAGTTAAAACAACAGTCGGCAGGAGGTTCCTCGTGCGAGTCGGCGTCGCCGCAGAGCCCCGGCAGTCCGCTGCAGAAGCCGCAGCCTACGCCTTTCTTGCAGGTACACAATACTTACAGAGTAGTTTGGTAAAAAAAAATATAATAAATTCCGTTTGTGCTATGTACTCTGTACGGGAAATTGATAAAGTTACATATAAGTATATATAAGTTTAACACATGTTACTTATAGGTGTCTTTTTCTCTAACAATAATTTGTAAATTATTTTAAACTTCATTTATTTAACAATAATTTATCTCATTGCATCCTCCGATAAAAGATATCAATCAACATAGACAACATCTTTTAATAAACTATAATAGCTTGTCCAAACCGCATAACGCCTGTAACATTCAATTTCATAGTCATGAAATGAGAATAAAGGTCCAACGCACATGTTAAATAAAGTTGTACTGACCTGTTTGTCGCAGAGCACAGCGGCGCGGCCCTCGCTGGTGTCGTCGATATCGCTGGCGACGGAGGCGGCGGCCGGCTCGCGCGTCATGCACAGCCTCGAGCGGCCGCACCCGCTCTCCAGGCACTCCCGGGAACGGTACTCTGATAGGTATTGATGGCTTTCATCCGGTCATGTACACTTTCAATTTATACCGTCAGCGGGTCCATCCGACTCTGCATCAGTGCAATTATAAAATATGTGGATATCTAGTATATGTCACTCTAATGATATCGTAGCATTATATTGGCGAATGAATTTTTGAAATCTGTTTAGCACTTTCAAAGATTATCTCATACATACTAAATCTCAAACACCTTAAGCATTTTTAAACTATTGCTTTTAATATATGTAAGGACCGATTCGATTAAACGTGTGTTATTAATAAAATATCATTTCCTCAGTTTCACAATGGTTATGGTAACGAGGGTTGATAATTATAATCTGATAAATGAAATGCATATAATATCTTATTTTATTTTTAGTTTTCTGACATGATCATACGTCGTTCATTTGCCAAGTATTTTATATATACTTCTATATAATGTGATATTTAGTTGAATCTGTTTTAAAAAAAGTACCATTAATGTCGTTGTAGGCATTTAGACAAGGATCGCTTAGCTGAACTGGACCGCATCGAGCGGTATCCGGAGAAGCAGGCGGTGTACAGTGTGGACAAGCCCTTTAGACAAACCAGCCTCGACTTGCGTCACAACGCATCCAGCTGGCACCAGCCTAGGGAATTTACTAGGTAAGAGAACTATGGATAATAATTAGTGAATATACTCAGCTTTCTTAACATATTTATAAAGTTATGATACAGCACATTATAAATCCTTTTTTAGTAAGGATTTTTTTCGGGTTGAAACTAGTAACATCGATTATGGTACATTCTAAACCTCTTCTCCTGGTCACTTCCTGTGACCGAATGGTACTTATTCATGACATACAACTTTTAAAATGCCTGCAATGTTTAAGCCACTTAATAAACCACAAATATTTAAACACGTGCAGCAGTAAATAATTGTGGTAATTGGATAATTCCAGTACTTAATAAAGCTATACAGAATAAATAGTTTGAATTGTTCAATATCTCGTCAAGTTATCGGACATTATCAATGTATTATTTTTTCATAGCCTCTGTTAATTTTTAGGCAAAGTAAATTTGCTAGTTAACTTAATAATTACTAATTATGTATAGATAAAATATAGGGAACCGACTCTAAAAATACTAAGGTGACGTTGCAGGAGGCAGCAAGCGGAACCGGAGCGGTACAGCTCGAGCAAGACGTCGGTTTCGTCTGGCAGCAGCAAGCACCGCACGCCGCCGCACGAGCCGCAACACAACTTCATGAGACTCTCCTCGGCCAACGAGCAGGACAATATCGCAGCTGGTAATTATTGCTTGTGTATACTATTGTTGATTATAGCAGTGATAGCCTAGTGGTTCGAACGTTGTTTTCCCGAACGTGGGGACGGGAGTTCGAATTCTGCACCCACCTCTAATTTTCACAAAGTAGGGCGCGTATTAAAAGTTAATTATCACTTGCTTCGGTGAAGGAACATACCGTGAGGAAACCTGCACACTTCAAAGTTCCCCATAATGCTCACGAAGATGTGTGGTATTGGTAGACTACTAATCCGTACGTGGCCAGCGTAGACTATGGCCTATACCCCTAACATTGTCTAATGAGACTCGAGCCCAGCTGTGGGACAGTTATGGGTTGTGAAGAAAGAATTATTGTTGATTTGGTTTTGTCTTGTCAAATTACTAAAGAAAAATCAAGTTTAAGTTGATACTTTGATTGTAACTAGACACTTATTTTAATCTTATAACACTGTATGCTGTGAAATAAATTATTTTTATTCATTATTGATATTATACTCATTATATCCAGCGTGAATATAACAATGGAATATCATAGCGATTATCGAAATTGGAACAGGCTGAAAAATAAAGGTATTTAGTAACTCATCACAGAACTCTCAGAGTAATCAACCATAAGGCTGTGATTCCACCACAAATTTGCAACGACGTTCCGCCGGTATATTTACATTTATTGATTGACATGTTTGTTATTTTTGATTTCCTAAAAAGATTTCGTTACTTTTTTATTTGCAGTTAACTATAAACTGAAAAGTATCAACTTGGAGCCCCCATTGACTGAGCCGAACGTTCAGAAACACAATCAACGCTTGGAGAGAACTTCTGCCCCTAGAGATCGGACGAAATCGAGGCGTAAGTTTACCCTTCCCGTTGAAACCATATTTTTTTGCATTATACACTTAATATCTGATTTTCATACTCATGTGTACAATTTCCGATAAATAAAACTGACTTAATTAAACAATATATTTTATAGATTATCGGTCGTTTTCAATAATCCATCTATCATGTTTGAACGTAATCTTCTCTCTCTCTCTCTCTGTACATTACAATCGTTTGCCTACAACAAGTCAAACTTGGTTGCAGTGGCCATAGGTGTACCCTATCTCTCTTACTCTCATTCTAATCCTATACAATAATAATAATTTATTATCTCTCCAGAGATCAGTACATAAAGTAATAACAGCTAACAATATAATGTAACAGTTGCTAGGCAACAGTTGAGAACATCTGTTAGTTACTTCCGCAGTAAGTTTCAAGGTCAAAAGTAAATAGGTAAAAAACTAATGGTACTCCGTGGCCCTAGCATATCTAGATCAAACTTAGATCACAAAGTTTTTTGAATCAAATCCCACTAACATATACATCATATATTATGTATTAATTGTACAGAAAAAAAAAAATGAAGCTATGCAATTGTGTGTAATGTAAGAGTCATATATATACATAATTTAAATTATATCTCTCGCAGGTCACAAGCGTCCCGTGGAAGTAGACGAGCCGGGGGCGGAGGCCGAAGATGAAGAGGAAGACGGGGGCGGGTCCCCGCTTTACTGCAACTGGGATCTGCGTGGTATGCAGCATCTATTGCCGTTGCAGGACTACATCATACAGCAGGCGAAGCTCTCTACTAAGGGTCAGTGGCGTGAAATTTTTAATGGATACACTTATAGAAAGTATTTCATGAATATATATTGTTTTAAGTACGAGCATGTTGTAAATTACTATTTAATGATATATTGGGTATTTTGAAATTGAGTTGGAAATTCATTCACACAAATATATTACTAGCCACGTACTAGTTTACGTATACCTGTGAACACCTATTCCTCTTTAACGTATTGTTGTTAATACCCAATTGTAATTGACGTTACGTGAGTGTAACTAATTCCAAAGTTATGAATAGTCTACTGTCAATTACTATATAAATCGCTTCTGTTATAAGACTTATAATTATTCTAAAATTGTAACATTTTTTCGCAGGTCGCGGCCGATACGGTGGGGGCTCGTCCGATAACGAATCCGGGTCGTCCCGGTCGCACTCCCGGTCCGGTTCAGAGTCCCGCTCGCTGTCCGGCCACGAGCCAGACAATGAGTCCTCGGACGGCGGCGCGAGAACGCCGGACGATGACGACGGCTCTGGAGTATATCTACCTCACACGTATGCGCATCGCCCCACCGACGCTGAATATATGAACCACGGCGTGTCATACTATAATACGTTTGTTGGCTTCGATCGCGACCGACAGCCCTCGCCCGGTATACATAGGGTGAGTCCTAATAAATGGATAATTAGATAAATTGTTTGTACTGCATAGAACATACAAAAGAGTTAGACTAATAAAAAAGTACAAACCAGTAGGCGGAGTGTATGTTACTTCCAAAGTTAAAGTGTTAATGAATAATTCAATAAGTAGATTTAATCTTCGGAGAAGTAACAACGAATTAGGGTCTCGTTGCTTGTGTATCTCTTATGAAAAATCAAATGAGAACTGTTTATAGACGTCGTCTCTCGGTGGCGGCGGCAGCACAGCCGGCGGCGCGAGCGCAGTGCCGAACGCGGGCACGGACGCCGCGCTGTACAGCCCCGTGCGGTCGCACCCGCCTCACGCGCACCTCCACGCCCCGCACCCCCCGCCCGAGCAGGACATTGAAATATTTGCGAAGGATAACTTGAACTTCAACAAGGGTATCTTCAGGAGAAAGGTACGTGGTGTGACTGTTCACACTCTTAATCTCAAATTAATAATAAAGCCATAATTAAACTTTACTAAAGCATTCGCTAAAGGTCTATCAGAAACACTTATTTTTGAATTCCATAACTTTATATATTGTCAGTATAATTATGATATTTACTTATAATATGTTCTGTCACTGAACAGGCCTCTGTCCGAGACATGCTGTCGTGGACGTCGTCGTCCATAAGTGCACCTATGGTGGGCGCAGACTGGGACAAGGCCCACAAGAAGGCCGCCATCGATCTGTTCCGCCTGGTGCAAATCTACATGGGCGACCGCAAGGCCCGCCCCGGCATGACGCTCAACTCCGTAGCGCAGGATATTCTACATGCTACCTTCGCTAATGAAAAGTAAGTACATATATATTTTCTGCACGTGCAATGGTATTTTTTACAACTCAAATGATATTCATATCAAAATCCAACTTAATATAATAAATCCTATACATAGTATCATATATAAGTTTTTTATAGCAATTTGCTTTGTGCATGTCAAGTTCAGAACTTACGAGATCCACTCATATTTCAATGTCGTTACATTATTGCCGTTAATCCTAAAGTATGAGCAGTCCCAATTTATGGATGTGTTTATATTGATAATAATGTTAAAATCTCTTCATAGTAACAGTGCTATTTAAAGTCACGAATGTTTTGAAAAGTTAGCATTTTCCAATGTTACATAACATTATAATATTGAGAGGTGACTTGAGAACTCGCAAAGTAGTTGTTCGACTTATTATGACGTTACTTATGTCCTATGAACTGTTGACAGACTTCGCGACGAGTTGTATGTGCAGCTATGCAGGCAGACTACAGAGAATCCCCTCAGAGACTCGTTGTTACGTGGGTGGGAGCTACTGGCGGTATGTCTCGCGTTTGTACCGCCCTCGCCCGCCTTCCAGCCTGCCCTCACTAACTACGTCAACCGACACAGAGACCCCGCTTTCGCTGATTGTTTTCCAGAGGTGAGATTTTATGTGTTGTTGTATGTAAGTGTTGGTACAGTCAGCATAATATGTTGAATATTTGCTATTATGACGCGATAATCGGTAGGCACTTCTACTGAAAAATTGTGTGAATAATATTGTAAAAATTGAGGTCCATTAAATTTTTTTCCTTTAATAAATGTTTGTAGTTTGGTCTTTAATTAAAGAAGGATATCGTTTAACAAGTTTATTATAAAAATGTTTATTAATGTACACTACTTCTGTTTAAAAAAAACATTGCTTAGTGGCTGTCACAATCTATTTTTTGTAAAGTTTGGATGGGAACTTATTTATTTAAAAAATATATTAATTGATTTTTTAAAGTTTTAAATTAATATGTCCATGAACATTTATCATAAAAATATGTAATATAGTGAGTAATGAAAATAAAAAAAAACGCATTCAAGATTAGAGCTGCTCGAATTGAACCCTTCGGCTCGAAGGACCAAAAACCGATTAGCTATTCTCTAGAAATAGATTTAATATTATTAGAGATTAGAAATATTTGAATGAAAAAGAAGGCGTATATGTGTATTAAAATATGGAAGATAAATAAATTTTAACTGACATGACTTTCATTAGTACTTAATAACGTATATTGACATCTCATTGTTGATTTCTGATTTTAGGTAGGAAAATGGCCGATCCATGTCCAAGTATCGCATTATGCAAGTGTAGCGTGCAAGAGGCTAGAAAGGATAGGTTTCGGTGGTAAGAGACAACCCAGAAAACCTAGCACTGAAGACATAGACCAAGCCAGGGTGAGTAAGCTTTTCAGTATCATTACAATAAAATAATAAAAATATCATAGTGTTGTTAATTTGACATGTAATTGGCAACGTATTGACGTAGGCTATCAGCCTAGCCATGGCGATTGAACGTGACTTTCTCCCGCGGGTGATTTGGAATTCTTCAAACATCACTAATTTTATCAAATTGAGGGCGTATTAAAAAATAACTTATCATCCGCTTCGGTGAAGGTCTTGTAAAAATAATAATGTCCTCAAATATGATTTTAACCCAACGGGTCAAGACCCATTTAATTGTAAGAGCCGAGTAATTAAATAATTAACTAATATCTATAGAATATCACTGTCTTCTGTAGTATAATAGGGCTAATAATTATTATTTCCTGTAGTTACAATATAATTATCGTTGTAACGTGCTCGGTATGTTCCAACAGATCCAAATCTTCCGGCAGTCGATGTTCGGTAACACTCTGTCGGAGGTGATGACGCTGCAAAAGGAGCGGTTCCCGAACCGGCAGCTGCCATGGGTGCAGGTGGCGCTGTCGCAGCAGGTGCTGGCGCTCAACGGCCGGGAGACCGAGGGGATATTCCGCGTGTCCGCCGACGTCGACGAAGTGAACGCGTTGAAAGCGAAGATCGACAGCTGGGAGTTGCCCGATGCTTCTACGTTGACTGGTATGTTATAGCAATCAATGAAATAAACGTATCCTATCGTGTATCGTGGGGTTATCGTATTCCACCAATGTTGGTTATGCACAATCAATATGGCCAATGTTTGGCTTCGTCGGTTAATAAAATGTGTTTTGTGTTATACAAATTGATAACTCCTGGGAATCTATCGTGGACTAACGGATATATGCGTAACATTACCCAATCATGTTTCTCATTGGAATAGCGACACGACTGTTTTCACGTTATTATTCCGTACAAGTATCACAATTATACACGGAGTAGTTGTGCATGGACTGCGAGCGGAAAGAGTAGGCAAAGAAGAGGGAAGAACGAAAGGGGTATTTTCGACGTGATCAGCACCATTGTTGATATTGACCCAGATGTTGATGTTTGATGTCACTTGTTTAAAAGTATGCCGTTTTTTTTTAGAGTTCAGTGTATTAATGATGTATTTTGTAGAACAATTAATAAAGATTAAATTGTATATTATATTGTATATGTATAGGACGAAAATCGAATGCTGAATACGCTCCGTAAATATGTATGTCATTCCACATAATATACCTCATAACAGTTCAAGTTATTCTTACTTACATTACCTACCCCTAAACTACATATACATTAGTTTCGAAACTAAAACACTATTACGAAAAACTACAACTTTGAAAATTAATTGTATTGATAAAATACCAAATAGTAAGGGTGGCAATGAAATCATTGAGATTTAATTGCACATTGCAATAAAAGTTACATAATGTTTTTTATTATATACAATCATATGAATTATTTATTTCAACACAAGGAGAAATAGTGTGATATTATATTACGAGATAGTAAAGTGAGCGATCACTGTTTACATCACCTATACCTTTTATTCTCTATATGTCATTCCACCTGTATTTTTCTTGCCATTCAATATCTGATTTCTCTTCACAGAAGTTATAATCTCGTATTTGATCGTTTCACGTTTGAATATTAGTATGAATATTAATATATGGTTGACCTTCAGACGCACATGCACCAGCCAGCCTTCTGAAGCTCTGGTACCGCGAGCTGTACGAGCCCCTGATCCCAGACGCGTTGTACGGTGCTTGCGTGGCGGCCGGGGGTGACTTCGCCCTCGCGTCGCGCGCCCTCCAGCGTTTGCCCGCCATCAATCGCTTGGTGAGTACTAAACACGATCACAATTTAATACGGATTTTTTGTCAGAAATCTCTCCAAGCAAACTGATTCACTAACATTACTTTCACTAAAGAACCGTTAAAATAGCTAAATCGATATTACCAATCAAATGACGCAGTGACATGTGACGATTTTTAACAATAAGGCTACTTTTCATCACTTTTTGTTGCATGTCAATAAAAAAAAATTGAAAATCAAGCGATCTTATTGGTGGATTTTGAACACATCCATGAAAACGTTCTATGTCATAGATTTTTAACGCCCAGACGGTTAGTTTCTTAATATCATGTAAAGTGCGCATACGAAATATGTACGGGTTTGGTTATATCGGGTATTAAGATCGCTGATACGCACAATTTTTTTTGGGATTATTTTTCACTGTAGAATGTGGTACATAACTGGTACAGAGAAAATGGATAAATAATTTTTTTGCATATTTGGCAACATTTCCTCATATGACTATTGCGGTTCTCATCTTATATGGAATTCTAAAGTACCATTGCAAATGCATTTATTCTATGTATTAATATTAGTATTATAATGATATTTTATTTGTTTACAGGTACTCACATATTTAATTAGTTTTCTACAGCAATTTACCGCCCCCGAAGTGGTAAGTCAAACTAAAATGGACTCGGCCAATCTTGCGATGGTGTTCGCGCCGAACTGCTTGCGTTGCACCTCTCAGGACCCCCGAATTATTCTAGAAAACGCGCGCAAGGAAATGACCTTCCTGAAAACACTCATCACGAACCTAGATACGTCTCACGTGCAAGATCTTCTGTGACCAACGAATCTCAGTTATTGCAACAACAATATCGCTGAAGGAACTCGTCTCTAGCGATGGTTGTCATAAAAAACTTATCGAATTAGTGAAATTGCGCCTTTTCACCGTAAACAGTGAAAGTCTCGCGTCATAGCGTGTACTTGAGTGTACGCCATTCTCCCACAATAATTTACCAGTCTAGTCTCCCTCGATGTTCTCTAACGGGTAGCAACGTGTCGCGTTGCGGCTATGGTATACACGCAAGCACACCGACACATCATAATAATATTAATTATTATTGTCGTTCTTGTATATTTTTTGTATTTTTGTACGCTATGTCATAATTTTATTTGGTTTGTCCAAAGATATTTAAATTGAGATGTGATTTTAATTATACTTAGTGTTGAGCTTTACAAAAGTGTTTGTGCAATGTGTTTCGTGCGGAGAGGTCGTGGGGCCGATTGCGTGTTTGTTATTATAACTTACTGTGTTACGAGCAGAGTACTAGGGGATCATTTAATTAAGGAAAATTATTTTTTACCTACTAAGTGTAAACAATAACGCAATCATGCAAATTGCGTGAGTATATTAACTACGTGCGTACTTGAACGAGTTTTTCGTATTACGGCAATAGTCCAAGTAATTTGGCGGCTGACTAGATTGAATAAAAGTGACATCTCAATTATTAGTATAGAATTTTATTAGGGTATGTTTTTCACTATACGCTTTCTTAGTAATCTTGTCCCAGTGGTAAGGATATTTTAAATCGCTGTCACATAGTACTGTACTATCATATCATTCGAGTATTTTACAGTATTTGAGCCTGCGAGAAAACACTGTGAGCTTTTAAACTGAACAAATCTAGTGCATTCGCATCTGTTACATCACAATACTCGTTAAATAAATTTTAGAATTATAATGAAATATTTTGAGATCCCGGGATCGCCAGATAGTAACAAAAGGCGATGTAAATACGGGGATACCAGTTTGTACCAATTGACGGTAACTAGGCGCTCGAAAAAACCGTGTAACTGAAATTACTGCCAACGGAAAGGGTCTGACAATTTTGATTATTATTTTTTGAAGATATTGTGTAAAACATACATAAGAATCAACATCCGGACATTACAAAAAAAATTTTTTTGATGTATGTTCTGCGCATGATATCTGTAAATAGTACCTTGTCTCGAATTAGCTGTGGGATATCTTTAAAGGTTTTTACTTATATCTTATTCAATATATACGTTTTGAGCATTTAAAAATGAGTAAGATCTGTCGGCCCCGGGATTGCTCTATAATGATGCTTTTAAATAAAAAAAGAGTAAAAACCATTTATTTGTATTAAAATCAAAATCTATTAATGAGATTCGATTCAATCAAATAAATAAAAAAATAGGAAAGGCTATACTTTTTATTACAATTTTACCGTGTTAACTTTTTTTTTCAAAATAAAATCCCTCTGATAATATTTTAATAACTCGCGAGAAAGCATAAGTTAAAAAATTTAAAGCACATAATTATTTTGCTTATTTATACTTGCACCAAATCAGCACTTAAAACCAAACATCATTTACAAAATCGAATAATCATTAAAATAATTATAAATAAAATAATTGCAATACGCTTTAATGCAGTTGAATAGCTAATTTTTTACAATTTAATAAAATTTTACTTGAATTTGGTATAAAAAAGCTTAATTAGTAAAAAAAAAGAATGAGTTACATCACAAATATTTTGTAAGTGATACGTGAAATTCCATCGCATTTTCAATAATACAAATTATTGACAGCAATTTTCTGTCTTGGTAGATTAGTCTTTTTTTCTTTTGAGCTACTTGGGAAATTCCACTAGAAACTAATTACGTATTTTATTGAGGAAGCTTCAGCTTTAATGTTAAAGATTTTATCGAACAAGGAATCTCAAATACTAACAGTATAATCATGGGTTGTATACATTTTGCAACATTTTCTGATGATCTAATATTGAAATATTAAGTATTTAAATTTAGTTTCAATGTAACTTTTATTGATTCTATGGTGAATATCCTTGAAAAAATAATGTACATCATGTATACTGACGTATATGCAGATATAAACGAATACTTGCCATTAATCGACTGCTTTTTATCGTGATATACTCGGAAATCGAACAGTCATCGAACAATAATCATGGTAGTAACAACATTCCAATCCCCAGTTGTTCATTTGGAGGACTAGTGCCCAATTCCGGAGACTTAACAGTGAAGTGGTTACGGATTACGATGATAATAATATTGGATTACCCGTACACAATTACAGAATATTTTGATAGCGTTGAAAATGTTGAAAAAAATGCTTTATCTAAAAAAAAGAAATGTAAGCTATATTATATTATATACCCTAAGTAAACTTTGTTTAAATGTAGAATGGCAGCTATTCGATAAATAAATAAGTAAAAGGACTACTACAGTTACTATTTAGAGAATAGTATAAACAAATAATACATATTTATACATTAGACAAGCTTATATAAAGATAAATATATACATAGTTACATTGATTATTCGAGATTCCTATTGCAATTGTTGCAATTATGAAATTATATCACTATTATGACTTATCAACGAGGCAATCCGCAAGTCGAATAAATTTATTACAATTACATTAATTGTAGCCTTCGGTAGGTACTTTTAAATATAACAGTGACTAAATATTAAAAGATGTATATTCATAGATTTGCAAGTGTTCTTTAAATGCACAGGATGTAAAATGAAATA
>DWPA01004762.1:0-12504 GCA_018251375.1 Calpodes ethlius | reverse complement strand
TGTTCCCTCCTGAGTACAATGTGGGAGTCTTCAAAAGGAGAGTGAATAGGCTCTTTATAAGTTAGTGCGCACAACATGATAGACTACATCGTCACTTACCATCAGGTGGGGTAGTAGTCAAGCACTGACTTATCGTAGGTAAAAAAAAAATTAGTGAAATACTACTTATTTATAATATTTCCTGAAATAAGTGTGATGTATGTTACATTAAGCTCGCCTAATGTGCCGTAGGTATTTTTCATTGTGCACAATAAAGTTTAAATTAATTAATTGATAAAAATAAATATTTGTTAAGCTCTCTACAACTAGTTGTAGGAACGATACATGTCATAGTAAAACTTCATAGTTACTTTTAGCTTATTACTTCATAGTTACTGACCAAATTTTTTGCCTATCGCCAATATCTGACATCCAGAAAAACATCAGCACCCTTTTCCTCATGTACTCAAGTTTTGCCGTACAGCTAAACCTACCATTTCTACGAGACTGGCTATCCCAACATCTATAGTAATATTATAAATGTGAAAAGTGTTTGTTTGTTTGTCCTTCCATCACGGTTTAACGGAGCTTCGCTATGATTTTTGGCTTTGAGATAGTTTAGAGGACATCACAAGTACAATTCGCGATTATTAATCGCAAAAGAACATCTCATTTCTGTGGAAAGATCCATTACGATGTATATTTCAGCGAAATTAAAGGAACCTACCTGGCAACTATTGATAGAAAAAAATTAAAAACTTTTTTATTGCTGATCTTTACACGCGCGGGCGGACCCGCGGGCAACGTCTAGTTATTTTATAATATCATCCAGAAATGTATACAGTAGCCAATCTAGTCCTCTGTTGACTAACAAATAGTGCTTCAACACACTTGCATTTTTTATTATTTATAATATACATATAGTACGTTTAATACCTCAGACAAAATTTTATCAAGTTCAGGGTTAACGATTTCCTTAGTTATGTCGTGACATGGTGCAAGAGAACATAACTTTGCGTAAAACGAACTAAACCTTTTAGGCCAATTATAATTGACAGTTATATTGTCATTTATGTCTGTCAAGTTCCAATAGATTGTTGTCACCGAAGTCTAACCCAGACGTTAGCCGTGTTCGTTACATGTAAAGTAACACAGGTATTACAGGTAAAAATATTGTCGCCGCGTGATCACGATTTGTGTAAATACGTCAAAATATGTGCATTACAATAGTAATAGCTTATACGTGAGACCTCGTTATAATTTATTCGGTATGTCGACTAAAGGGGAAAAATCTAAAAAAATATAATTCTGAATAAGCAATTTTTGCACGAAACAGTACTTTTTGGGGTAACATGTTAAAACGATTCGTTTCGCCAGAGCTTGGAGTTAAGATAAAGGGGAAGTTGGTAAGCCCTAAACAAGTTTTCCTAGTAACGGAAACGCATAGTTTATTAAGTAGCAGTAGATTATTTTTCCAAACATTTAACATCATAATAATGTGACTTTTTCACAAATGTCGACGGAACCCCGCTACAATTAGTACCTTTTTTTCGTGAATAACAAAGACGAACCCTCGCCTAACCTAGCTTTCCTACGAATAAGATTGCATTTTTGGAGGGGTCCCCGCCCCTGATACCTCGTAATGTTCCTAAATTTCAGACAGGGGACATTAAAAGTTACATATAAAAATACTCACAAATAAATCACTAATAATGTACTCACTTATTTATTTTAATACATCGCTTACAGCTTTAATAGTTTCTAAATAGGAAAACTTTGTAATTTTAATATTATTTCGACTAAATATTTCACTACGATATCAGAATTCACTGAGGAAATGTTGAAAATAAATAGATTTTAAACGATAGTAGTAACAAATGTCGAGGTATAATAATGAATAGTGATAATAGTTTATCAATATTTGTAATAAATAAATGTTTCGATTATATTAATCATTCCTAATCACTCTTATTATATGCCATTGACTATTATGACTGTATGAACATAATGTCGGGCTTTCATGTTTCCATAGTTGTATACATGATTTTAAAAAGTTATTTAAAATTTTTTGACGTGTCTTTAGTAACATAAATTGCGCTTCGGACTAACATCCTGGATAACTCCACATTCACATTTTATTAAATTCGGGCGACTCCATTTAAGATCCAACCCACTTTTTGTACTATTACGACTTCACGAAATTGCGACCTTTTTCTTTGAAATCGCTAGTTCTGCTTTCTCCTCGCACTTGCCACCGGGTGCGCCGCGCCATGTTCATACGGAAGGGACTTCTACGGACGATAAACCTATGTTACTTCAAAATGACCACGATAAAACAAACGCGGTCATTCTGATATTGCTACATTGTCGGCTGGTAGTATATATTGCAGAATGCAAACCAATATGATGAGCGCATCTTGCGCATTAGACACTTGTTTCGAATTTATGTTACCTTGATACTTCTTCACATTTTATTACGAATGAGTACCTAGCGAAGCGTAGATTCATAGTTTAGACAGCGTCTCACGTGTTGTTCATTTTAAGCATTAAATATTTCTAAAAAGATGTAAATCTTAAACCTTACACGCGTATTGCGACGTCTCAATGTCAATGTCACTCAGCACAGAAAATTGCGCAAGCGCAGATGTGATGCCAGTGACACAGATTGTACAATACTTCAGTGGCCGGTGACCATTAACCTTCCTTACGACTCCTTTGCTGGTTAAAAACATGTAATTTGATTAAATCGATGCCCTACGGCACGAATGCAATTTTCCACAAGGCGCGTAAAAAACAATACACGCATTGCTTCAAAACATGCATCATAAAGGTCAGCGTCCACTGTGAGAGGGCGCCTTGACCGCAAAACAGTTGCGTTCACCCGCATTTCGAGCATTTCCCAACGCAGGGAATCTAACTAAAACGATTCATATTTCATAAGACACGGAGTCTGGTGCGTTACAACAGTGCAGCGTGCGGGCTGCGAGCTGCGGGCTGCGCGAGCGCCACCGAGCGTGCACGGCGACAGCGCGCCATTACCGACCACGCGCGCGCCCTGTCGGCACGCCGCCGAACAAACAAAACAACTAGATCGAATATACAACCTATTTAAAACGAGAAACATGAAACATTTTGCGTAAAGTTACCGGCCCGAGCGACGACGCGGATTGGCAACGTCGTTCGTAACGAAAATAAATTTCGAAATGGTTTGCGAAATGTACGGAATATCGAGTCTCGTCACATTCGGGGTGGCCGCCTGGCCTCCGCCGGGGCCCTCGCCCAGCTCCTTCCAGTTCCACCACCAGGGATCCAACTTCGCGATCTTCGTCATCCTGTTCGCTCTGTGCATGATGGAGGTGGTCGTGCTGAAGATCATCACGGAGGAGTCCAGGGACCAAACCTCCAGGAGCGTCACTTCCATGTGGTTCGACATGGATGATGAGTGATGGATAGTGCAGTGGACTAACTCAAGTGTCATTAAAAGACTGATTAAAAGTGGTATAAAATTAAGAATTAATTGTATGGGTGAAAGAAATAAAATATAAAAAATATAAGAATATTAATAAGGATCGAAATTCAATTTTCGTTCTTTAACCGTCTTCAAAAAAGGTTTTCAATTCGTGTGAATATTTTTTTAACGGGTACATTTAATACGACCCGTGTGGCGCAATGGTTACCGTACCGGACCGCTATTTAAAGGGTCTTGGATTCGATTCGCAGCAAGAACTTTGAATGATGAGTTAAAATTTCTGTTCTCGGCCTGTGTGTCTGTCTTTATGTGTTGACCATGCCAACTATATCACAGGGAATCTTAGTGTGGGCCGATGAGTGTCTAGTTTTGGATACTGTATTTAATTAAGTATCAGCATAGATGTAAATGAGTAGATTAGCAAATTTTACATACTACTGAAAACAATGGAACGTGTTTTTTCTCACATTACATCCTTTCGCTGAAACGAGATACAATAAGTAATAAATAAGTGATTACTTGTCTCCCTTGCAACAATCCGCGATTAAAATGTATGTCGGTATATACTTTAAGACACGTGTGGAGTCCAACACGCACATAACTCGAAAAGTTTATGTAAATGACAAGTGTAGGATTCGACCCCGGGCCGTCCATATATGAAGTCAATTCCGTGACTACTAAGTTATTGCTGCATAAAACAGTTTTAATAGAAATATTTAAATCGGTGTGATTTAATGAAGAAAATAAAATCCATTCCTCTGTCTATCATTTAACTAAATTTCACTTCGGCAGTCCTTATTATTATTTTTTCTAATTAATATACAAATACATAAATATGTAAATTAGATTCACAGAAACACATTTTAGATTTTATCTTGTAATACAATCAACATTAGTTTTGGTTATTCAATTACTTAATATTTACTTTGATGACGTTGGGTTGGGGAAATAGCAGTGACCTACTGATATAGTATGTCTTTACAAAGGGTCCTGGTTTGTATCCTGTAATCCTTGCAATATTTTTCAAAGTTATTTACCATATATTAATAATTACACGCAACTACGCTTACGTGAATTTGATTGCAGTCATTTGTTTACGGAAAGAATCAAAGCGTCTTCAATTGAAGTAATATAAATCTTCATCATTCCAGTGCATATAAAAATACTTGAAAACAGTTTTAAATTATCTTGATAACTTACGGCACTATATTGTCCGTCATGCTGTTAAGTCGGGCTGGCTGGCCCATGAAACACCCTCTTGTTTGAGTCTACCTTCAAGCGTCTGCTCGTGTTCCCGCTCGAGGCTGGAGAACCTTTTTTTTCTTTTTTTATCTTCTTTTCTGGTGGGCATCACATCGGTCATGACTTTGGTCTTGCTGAAGGCCACGGACAGCATCAGGAACTTACTATCAGGAGGACCAACGACTCGTTTGTCTGACATATATATTAATACGTGAAGCTAAAACTTTGGTCCCCTTTTTACGAAAATTAGTATGAATTGTAAATTAGAATATAATTAGTATGAAATTTGGCACATAAATTTATATGTGAGAGAAAAAAACTAACTTAAGTCCCGTCCGATATTTATAGTAAAATATATAACTTAGTATCCCAGACACACCTGTGTTATCATCAACGGCAATGCCAGATTGCACGTAATTTATCACGATAAATTTACGCGTTAAATACTTGGCTACATTAACAAAGTTCTATAAAAAATATTGTTCCCATTCATTTGAATGTCGATTAATGCATTCATTAGCGCGCTAAGCTGTTAGGTACATCTGCGTGGTGTCATTCTTAACGCGTAAATATTGCGTTAGGACATCAGACATTAGAGTATAAAAACTAAAAAGTTAAAGGTAATTAGTGAGTTAAACTTTAAACAATTTAAAGAGCGCTGTTCTTAAAGTAAAATAAAGCATAAGTTAACAAAACAAAAGAAACAATAAATGCCGGAAATCTAAAAAATCTCACTCGCCACACAAGGTCGACGCTGTGCTCTCCGGCCGCGGCGGTGCGGTGCGGTGCGGTGAGGGAAACATGCTTTTTTGTCAAAATAAATTTAAAATCTGTTCACCGTGACCAAAAGTGAATCGTAAATGAAAGTAGACTAGCAAATGGAAAGATTAATTCTGTTGAGGACAACCCGGTAAGAATTGTAAATTGTTCGTTCACCGAGGAAGCAAACCAAATGTTTAAGGCCAGCGGTTTTTTTATCGTTTGCTATTCTTATTATAAATATAAATAAATGTTAGTCGAGTTTAAAATAGTGTTGCTCCCGAGGTGAACACTTTATTGCCCTGTATGAGAATATATGAAGTGCAACTTATGAATTACAATTACACCCTATTCGAGGAAAACAAATTCATTTTTAATAAAACTAAATAAAATAGACGTAGATTTATTATTCTACTTAAGTAAAATTCTAATTTTAGTGTATAATGATGGCCGTACCGAGAAGGGGAGGACCAGGGAGGATAGCTGTTCCCTACTTGAGTTTATGCGTACCGGTAGGTACTCATTGGTTAAAAAGAAATTGCGAAAAAGTTCATTCATATGTTTCCAACTTCACTTGAAGAAGAGTTATGATTTTCAAGTGTATATATGTATGTATGTATACCAATTGTTTGACACGCCCTGTATCCTTATCCTAAACATATTGATTTGTTTTAGCTTGAAAGGTGTCATTTGCGAGAATGACACGCGGCGCATGAACATAAACAAAATTAAAATGGTCGACTTTGGACGTTGTTCAGTTGTGTACAGTTTATTTTCCCTTAAAACCTGTTGAGGGTTCATAATAAAAATGTCTTACAAGAATATATTCAAAATTTATTTGTTTACATGTCATTTGGAATCATAAACGCTAATTAAAAAAGTATCCAACTTTAAATTATGTATTATATATGTGTGTGGTATAGACACATTATTATTATAATTAATGAACCTAGAAATAATAAAAGAAAAAAAAAATACAAAATCCTGGCTGCAAGAAAACTAAAAAGAAAAGAAATTGCCTTTGATGCCTCCGACTGCGTTTGTGAGCCCTGTCAAAGTGTCAACAAACTTTAAACAACATTTAAATCAGTAGTTTTTTGTTTTTTTTCTATAATTGAAGTTATAATTATTTTCTGAAATCATTCACAATTTATTTAGTTAATAAGTAATTACCTAACCAACGAAGCTGGTTCGAAAACACATTATGAAGTAGGTACTAGTACTTACATGATTTTAAATACATTACTAAGGTAGACATTCATATATTATAATATTGTTGAGATTCATAATACGTCCTTGTAATGTTTATTGCACAATTATTATCTGAAAGATTACAATCTCACCTCGCATGACCCCTTCTAGCGTTAATTACATTGCATATAACTATAATGAACCAATGTCATATTATTATTTATTCTATTATATATTCCTGTATATATTGTATTGTATTATGGTTGTTTGGAAGACTACATAGTAGTAATAACCTAGTGGTCCGGTGGATGCCCGAAGGTAGGAGCGTGAGTTCGAAATATCAAATCGTTCATTAAAGACCTTTCCCAAGAAGATTATGAGTCTGTAAAGACTGGTTTCTGGTTTAGGAATCCGTTTACGAAATTATAAGCTTCAAAGTAGTTATTTTGGTTAGAGTCAAGTGTCCTCCCTGCCAGCTAGATGGTTGATATTAGATATAATATGAAAAAAATACGGAAGTATATAATTATAAAAAATGTTAAAGGAGCCATGGTTACTTAGGGCTTGCAAATTTTCAAGTAGTGGTTGATCAAGACGTAACAACAAAATCATACATTGCGCGGTGGCAGTGCCTAAACCGATATTCCGTGCCTTGGTTTTTATCTAATAATGGAATAATCGCTGCGACTAATAAAGCAATTTTTAGACAATGTGAGATTAAAGCTTGCATAGAAAAATAGCTGTTTTTCATTACACAAATGTATTGATTGTGACATGAAAAATGATTAGAGATTTACCAAATTTTAATAATCAACTAACTTAGAAATACTTACTACAACTAAATAATCGCACAATGTGTAACGGGCCTAAGTACGCGGGCGTCGTCTCAAGTAGGAAGACTAAAGACAAATTTTATTCAGCCTGGGCGGAACTAACCAATGTTCATTAAATTAGTTCCTTTTTGAATAAAAACCTGATTACTTCCGGAGAGCCGCCACCCGGAACTACCTAAAGAATAGATAACAGATTATAAAAGCTGTGTCGATGATATTTTATTTGCTTAAAACTTGGGTCATCTTCATTGTAACATATTCTTGTTTTTTGATATTTTTATTTTTAGGTATTATTTAATCTCAATTCAAATATCAAATCACAATCAATTTGGACCTATTATGAACCTTTTGTATATATATATTCAAAACTAAATATCTGAACTTATTTTCTATTTAAAATTTCATATTTTAATTGCGACTTAAACTAATGTGATAAATTAATTAAATTTATACAATGTCTTAAAATAGAAAATTATTTTCTTATACTAAATTATCTAATTAACTTGCCTCTCATAAAATTTAAATTCAAGTACAAACTTGTAAATTAGTGAATTCCAAATGAGGTACAAAGCGTCCTTCACTGGCGGAAGGTCGCTCAATCAATTCCTAGTTGACGCAGGCGATACTCTATATTCCGGCATAACAGCGTCATACTTCTCCATTTCCTTTTTACTTTCACAAGGTAAGTATTGTCAGCCGTATTATTAAAATACCTTTTAATATCCCATAGGGTTAACGAAAAAAAAAATTCTCAAAAAAGAGAAACGTTATTTTTTTTATTTGTTCTACTAATTTCCCAGTATCAGTGACCCGTAAATAATGCGTTTTACCCACATATTTTCGGTGAGCAAAGATCGATGATGCCTTTGATATTATTGATGACCATGGCTGACAACCTCTTACAGTAACGGTCTAAAGATATAAAGTCGCCAGTATATTTTTCACATGATTTAAAAAATACAACAGGGACCTCAATCCAGGCCGCATGATTGAATGATTTTTTGACGTATGGATCAACTGACGCATTCAATTCCTGCTTGATACTGTTGGTAGCCAGTGGAACGAGTGTTATTATCTTTAAACAACTTTACATTCATCGATATGAATAATTTACGAAGTAATTACGATACCTTTCGGTTCAATATCTCATCCCCGTATTCACAAACAATATGAGGTCTCACAGTGAAATACAACGATCGAATGTTTGTATTCAATATACCTCACGCTAAGATTTACCAATCATACAATTTGTTGGAACAGCAGTTAAAAATACATCATTAAATTTGCTTGAGGAAACTTGTTCGACAAACAAAGTTCAAATAAAAACGAATGATTACTTTTGCTGCAAAAAATATATAAAATATTTTAATTTACTTTTATTCCGCTAAGTTTCACATAGCAGTTTATTCCTTGAACAATTCTAAAGACAAATATTATGCGAATACGAGCAATCCTCTTTTATTTACGAGTAACTGTGCGATCTCATCGAATTGTTTTGAGTATGAAGGTCACAGTTAGTCCTGAATTCCATGTTTGAAATTAACAAGCAGAAAAAAAATACCTACATTATTAAAACTATCAGACATGGCATGAAAATTAACTTTTAAATCAATTAACATGATCTCGTATCAGGGATCTGTGCAGTCATATAATATTTTTTAAGTAAATAAAATATTAAACATACAACGACAAATAAATTATAATAATTCGTTATAATATTGTATCACGTACGCAGACATCGGCATTTTTTAAAGGAGATGTAGTTAATATATTTAAGTTAATAATATTTTGTTTTGGTAAAAAATACTTTCCACAAATATAGCAAAATTGAAGAATTTTCCATTATGTTACGAAGGTACATGAAATGTACTGACCAATATCTGGATTGACAAGCGTGGCTCTTCACATTCTAACTTGAACATTGAACTCTTTACTAGTTCACTAATTAATAGTGACGGTACTACCACACTTAGTACAGCGACTATAATTATCACGACCCTTGTCTTTAATGTTCACCATTCAAAATTCGTAATTTTCGGATTGTTAACCTTGTACTCTTTGGGTGCCGTTTTCCTAAAATTCTGAGGATCGTCACCACCACTAACGTTCTTCACAGCGTCACGCCATATTGCACACATTAGAGCTTCGTGAAATGTGGTGCCAAATCATTAATGGCCAGTAAATACAAGTGTGGCAGAGGACGCTCTGGGCCTGCTCAGTTATGAAGAAATTTCCGTTTCTTGTAATGGGCCATTAATGCGTCGAAATCAAATGGACAGATCTGAGGAACTTTTGGCGAAGGTTGGCAGTCAGATGTATGACAGGAAGTATGAAGCTTCGTGAACCTCTTTACATTACTTACAGCACTAACAGTCGTTGATCTTGATTGTTAAAATAAGTTAAAGAAAGTGAAGGTAACTACATGAAAGGTTTTCGGCGTTTAGTCCATCAGTTGCAGCTGGAACATCTTGTATTCAGCTCCAGCTCCACATAAGCTGTTAACATTTAAACCCAGTAGGAACTAGAGAGATGTAGCAACTCGTATGTAGACTCGGAAGCGACGAGCTTCCATGAGCAGTGGTTCACCTTCAGACCGTCGCGCCGGGCAGCCGCCAGCCGCCAGCCGCCAGCCGCCAGCCTCCGGTTGTGCAAGGACTTGAGCAATCCCACTTGCAGACCTTTTACTTCTCAATCATTTACGAAAAAAGTAATTGCACACAGCTGTGCAATCCAGACACTTAATTCATAAACTATAATTTTATTGGAACTAACAAGAGCATCTGTTGTGAAAGAGACTTGTGTAGTGTGTAAGTCAGTACGATGTACAGAAATTATGTTGAATACCTATATGAGAGGGCTCACGTGCGTCTCTGCGCTATTAAACTATATATTATAACTATAACTACGCCTATTAATTTCGTGGAATTAATTAATAATTGCATACCATAACAAAAATGCATTAAAGCAATATTTAATAAATAGCTACAATTTAATGAGCCTTACGTAAGATTTGTTTACTTAATAATCTTTACGCGCTGAATTGTACTAATAAGCATTGATAAATTCAAATGGAAAGTTTAAGGATTTTTTTTCGTTCCACGTTAGATAATCTAAACACTTTAGTAACCAATACAATACAAATCAGCTTTTCTAATTAATCATTTACATTTGGATGCTTCTTGGATATAGACAGCGCCTATAATAATGTTGATATCACAAACTTATTACTTACGTTGGACAAACTGGGCGTGGGATCAAAATTTTGTCGACGTTTGTGGTCATTTCTTAAAGAAAGACACTTAAAGATCACGGGAATAGGCTATGATTTAATCAGAATAGCTAGACGTGGATTGGTTCAGAGAGGTCCTCTGTCGACGCTATTGTTTAATGTTGCTACAATTCAGATTTGCAGATCGGTCCCGAGCACAGTAAATGTAACTCAGTACGCTGACGATTTTGTGGTATATTATAACTTCATAAGATATTGGTCACGCTTCAGGTGACTTACAACGTACACTGGATAATTTAGTTACAATATTTGATCAAACAAATCTTGACATTTCATCCATCAAAAGTAAATAATGTATTTTTAGTAGAAATCATAAAACCATTTGTCGAAACGCGTTAATTAACTAAATTGTTCACCGCGTACACGTAACGTCACTACTACTGCACTAGTTAACGCGTTAAGACGGAGAGGTAGCAGTGACAACAAAAATTGTTGTGAATAGATTGCAGCACCACAACCTACGCATGGTACTACACACGGTCACACAGTCGGGTAATTTCCTCAGACCAGTGTTTCGTAAGTAACGCTGCGATAATTAAACGGCTTTGGCGTACGAAACTAATGTGCGCCCAATGTGTTGCGTCCTACGATTTACGATGTTTCATAAAGTATTTACTGCACGTACAGGTATTAATCGGTTACTATTAGTTAAATTGATATGTCATATATATTTATACATTTCGAGGACGTAAGTAGTCAAATGAGATCTTTTCACTAGAACCAAAAATCTTGTTAAATTTCAGAAAAAAAACATTACTTTTGAACCTATCCACGCTATTAGAGCTAACTTAGAGTTTACATGAATAGTCTGTTACAGTTATAAATAGAAGTAAAAATGCCTCCAAACCTCTTGTTTTTACCTAGAAAAACAAGAAAAAAGAACGTAATTATTACCGCCATTGGATAGATGTTTGACAGCTCTACTTTTTTTCATTCACACAAAACAAGTTAATATCTTATGTAAAATTCTAATAAAAATATGCTGGCGGTTGGGTTAGGGTCCAAAGGGAAACAAGAGGAAGTGTAAAAACAGAAGAAAAATAGTAATAACATAACTCATTGCTTTTGGTGACGTTTCTGTTTAATTCAGATTTTCTTTTATTGAATTGACACAAACATAAATTATACAACTGTTCTAATTTTGAAAAATTAAAAAATATAAATGAGTCCCCAACACTAAATCACATGAGATACACAGCGGTTACAATGACGGATATCGAGAACCTAGTCATTCGATTTACTGTTTCTTGAAAGGGCCTGGAGGCATCCTAAAAGAACAATGTTTTAATAATTGAAAAAAAATATTCTATATAAAAATTTCTACTATCCTTATTGACAGACTCAATATATACAACAATATTACCTTTAAGCGCATTTGCGTAAATTGCATCCAAATTAGTTACTCCGTTTCTAATATTACCGAGAACAAACGCACAGATAAACAAACAAACAAAAATAAATATATAAATCATTATTGTGTCATCTGCGTCGTAATACGTTATTTAATGCGCTAAGTGACACACAATACACAAGAGATACAACTTCATTAATGTAAGAAGCCTATAATTAACGCGTTAGTTAACCCGTATTTGATCACAGTTGACGGTTGGCGAACGGTTTGATCCCGGTTATTTCGTGATATAAAGTAGCCTATAGTACTCGTCGTCCTCCCA
The DNA here is from genome assembly GCA_018251375.1 of Calpodes ethlius. Lineage (NCBI taxonomy): Eukaryota > Metazoa > Arthropoda > Insecta > Lepidoptera > Hesperiidae > Calpodes > Calpodes ethlius. Next base: position 69 of record DWPA01004762.1, on the reverse strand, counting down.
ACTATTTCCACACCAAAAATCATACCATAACGACGCTCCAATGTGCCGTGAAAGAAGGACAAAGAACTA
>DWPA01004761.1:0-12505 GCA_018251375.1 Calpodes ethlius | reverse complement strand
TTTGTAATAAAACCCAGTATAGTAATACCTCGACTTATCCCGTTTTACGCGATTTTATTCGAAAACTCAGCCGAGTTATCGTAAACTCAGTCTGAATTACCGTAAATTAGAAGACTATGTCCAGTAGTAGAACTTCAAAGGTTGATAGATAGATAGATAGATATATTTGGCTTTGGTCCAGATTACACAAACTACATGTATTTATATGCAAACCCCGACTTACGCGAGTTCGACTTACGCGACGATCGCTAGGTCCCACCTATCGCGTAAGTCCAGGTATTACTGGATTCACAAATAATACTATGAGGTTTCACAGTGAAGTGAACGGAAATATCGATTATTTGTACTCTCGTCTACTTCCCTCTAGTTTTTTGAACGATTTCGATGACAACGATGACAAGGACGAACAATCCATCCTTTCTTTATATGCCACTGTGGGATCTCAAAGTATTGTTTATGAATACGGGTTAATTAATCACCTAAGTAGATAATTAATTAGCCCTAGGTAGTCTGTTTAGTTCAGCACTAAATTTAGATTAAAAACGTATAGAGCTGCCCTCTGTAATAATTATATATGTAAGTATATATCTACACTATGGAATTTGATTTATTCTCAGATCACATTATTTTCACTATGCCCTTCAAGCCGGCATGTGACGTAGGCATTTGTCTCTACATAAATGCGCTAAGGGACTTAGATGGAGAATAAAAGTGGCATTTGAAAGTGCGCAAATTTTTGGATTTAATTTAAAAATAACCCACTAAAAAAAGTTATTTTATCTTACCTATATTATGGTAAAAAAATTACGATTTAAGTATGACCGCTGCAGCTCTATACGTGCGGCCGTGATAAACAGCTTGCATTTATTATCGCCTGGTAGATCAAAGACTAAACGCGATAGGGTAAATCGGAACGACCGTTTAAAAAAAAAAAGCATTGTCGTCATTATAAATTTTTTATTTTGTAATTCAATTAGTATTTTATAAAGGTGAAAAAAACTTTTACTAAAGGTGAAAAAAATATTCCAATATTTTTTTCAAAGGGTAATTAAGGAGTTTATTTATAATATTTTTTTAAATAAAAACAAATACAAAATTACAGTCTGTCCTTTAATTAATTAATTAATTTATTTAAGCCTTTCTTGAAGTAAGTAAAAAAATATTTTTTCCAGAGTAAAATTCTCGTATATTTGTAGAAAATTTTATTCTGAATGTGATGATTTTTTAATGTCACAGAGAAAAAACCCGCATTTCGATAATAATCGAAACTGGTGCCCTCACTTGCTGTCCGAAGAACGTAAGCGCTCATTTGTTACTCGTAATCATCCGTCCAACTCCGGAGATTTCGGACCAAGCTTCACAGTAGCGGATACAGAAATACCGCCTCTTAAATTAATTATCACAACACTGACTAAGAAAGACCGGCAATGACCAAAATTCCTGAGAAATTAAAAATGTTGTACTCACAAACGCTACCTACCATTCTCATGTCAGTATGGTGCTTGGTGACAGTGGCCAGTAAGTACTTCTTTAAGATCGAACCATCACTGATATCGTAGTATTAATTTATCGCCATACCTTGTCGGAGCTCGTAAATGAACAAAAACATCGTCGCTGTACTTATACATTCCTAGTACTTGCACAGTCCGTGACGCGAATGTGACGGGGTAAATTGTACCACGCGGCATTTTCTTTACTACTTAAAGTAATCCTTATTTCTTTTACTTACGACATATTCTGGAATACCAGTGAATACCTAGTGTTCTCGTTTTGCGGCGCGTGAACCGATCCGCGGCGATCCGGTCGCCGTACGCGGCGGCGTGCGTTCATCTGTTTTTGCCAGGATCGACTCTTTGCGTTTATGTTAGCCTAGTACTTCCAAAAACCGTGACGCAAATGTGACGGGGTAAAATGGAACAGTTGCTTCCTGTACTATACAATAGTCACCCCAATTGCGTAGACGTTACGGTATAAATTGAACTGACTAACTGATGGATGTTTACGGAACTTTACGAAATGATATCGCCGTGATGCGGCTTCCCTATGTTTTTTTTAACACGCTTTTATTGTAGAACAAGATTAACTCTTTTGTTTTTATATGTGCCTAGTACTTTCAGAGGTTGAATGATGTGAGTTTGACGGCGTAAATGGGAACACTAAATCCGTCCGGTCGTATCTAATCTATCCGTAACCTCTGGGGATAGGCTGGTAGATAAAATAATGGGCAACTAACAGTATATAAGGTACTTATATGACAGTTGGTAGGCAAATTATAAGGGGATAGGGATTGCTTCTGACGTATAATTTTACCACTAAAGTTTTTCTCCTAATGCTAGCAATAAGACCGGCTTTTGACCAACACTGTAAATGCTTGTTGATTCACTTGTATCGCCTTCTACCGTATTTTGAATAAGAACAATAGAAAACTTAAAATTAACTCGGCGCTGCGTAAATAAATACCTGGAGTGTCCAGTGATACTTACAAATACAATTAATAGCTGAGCTAAGCGATTGAAAATCATACAGGAAATAAAACACGATGGGAATATTCAAACCCAAATATTTATTAAAATTACGTATCACCTATACTTATAACCTATTACCTAATACCACCTAATACTCTACGTATTCTAAACCGATTCCTTTTCGAGAAGTGCCATAACAATATTTTTTATTTTACCTTTTACCTTAGAGCCTAACCACAGTTAGCACCAAACACTCATTACGCTGCACCCAGACCGCTTGCACGCTGCAGTGAGCGGCGCCGCATACACTTAATATCCCATCACTACAGCTATATCCAGGTATATACTGAACATTCGGTATACACGGTATATATACGTTACTCGGTATATGTGTGCGGTAGCGAGCGCGGGACGCTGCGATGTCGGCGGCCGCGCCTCCGTGAATCATTGGGTAATGTAGCGAGATGGATTTAGAGCGGTTGATATTTGGATTAAATCTTTATTAAATTTACTTACATTCGCGTAGGTTTAGTTTCTCTTTCATGGAATTAATGTGTAAAGTGAATCAACTGATATGTAATTTAAGCAGTGTTTTGTCTTTACATATTTAAAATCATGTTAAAAGTAGGAAAAGATCAGATGATAAAGAAAACTTTGTAAGTAGGAATGATAATTGAATTCTAGACATTTGTTCGGTATACCAACCATCAACATTATAAAGAACGACGTCACCGTCCAAGGAGGAGATAGAGGGCGTAGCTGCTCCCTTCCAGAAGTTGTATGCTTTCCAGGACGTACTTACTTTTGTACATAAAAGTTCTAAACATAATAACCGATTTCTCCTCCCCGGACTGAGAAAAAAATCTGATTTGATGATATCCAAATGTATTAATTACTACACATTTTGTATTAAAATATTTCTAATGGTAACAGTTACTCGTGATTTATGTAGTTTCACATCGATACCCAGCTAACTACAGTGATCAACGTTACAATGACACTGCGATTTAAAAGTTAAAAAAAAAAATAAACAATAAAAAGATATGTCAAGTACCAAGTCGTCATGAGCGCTGTAGGGGCCGGGAGCGGCGGACGGCGAGTGGCGCTTGGCGCTTTGTTCCCGGCGGCGGCGCGCAGGGCTGTCGCTTTATTAATCATACCCTATTATTTATTTTTTACATACATATTTCATTCAATCGCGTGCGGCTAGGTGTGGGTGGGTATGCCGTAGTTCTGTATTTTTTTGATTACGTAAAGGCTTTTTGCTGTACCTGACTACGTACATCAACCACCGTGTCATGTACGATGTATAATTTTTCTTATTGTTTATATGTCACAGATACTTAGTTGACTAACTCCTAAGTTTGGTTTATAAAAAAAAGAGTTTATTAATAATTTGATCACAGGGCATTCCATGGGATTAGAATTAGAAATAAAGATTTTTCAAGGGCAGGTTCTCGATGTGTTCGTATAAATTTTATAAATTGTTCGAATTAATGTTAAAAGCTGATTGATTTTGAGTTGTAATTATTGTTAACAAGTAAATTGTTCCGGGTTCGATTGCCGGCCTGGACATATATGTATCAGTTTTATGTTGAGTATGTGTTGGTGATGTTTCATTTATGTGTGTAAGTGTTCAAACTCGATTACAGGACCATGTAACACGGTATCGGTAGTAATTACTAATATGATCACACACAAGCAACTACAACTTATATAAATGTGTACACATACTTAGGGATTCATGGAGCAGTAGGCACATTATAATATTTTGTCCACTTGTATTGAATTCAAAAATAAAGTAAATTCTTTTACCTCTTTTTTTAGTCTGAAGTGAATGTGTTACTTCTTTGGTACAAAGCTAACAATTTGTAAATTTCATACCCGATTGGCGCTGAAGGAAAGAAAGTATTTAAAAGTAAAGTAAGTATAAAAATAAAATCTTCATCTTCAAGTATGACATGTAAAAATATAATAATTAATAAAGACTAAAGGAAATAGATACAAAAAGGATATTACAATTTAAATTACACACCCTTGAATAAATTCGAAATTTTATATAATAAATACTTTTCATACATACATACCACAGAGCTGCTACGGTGACGTATTCTGTAACACTTGGAATTTATGTTGTAATATTACGCAGAAAATACCAGGTTGTCATAGCCCTAGAGGAGCGGACCGCCAACCGCCGAGCCCGCCAAGCGCCAACAATATCGCGTCGCTCCGCACCTAATTTACCCGCCGCGCCACCGTTGCCGCCCTAGTACTCACTCCTGGTGCGCCCTTTCTTGATTTTATATTATTTTGGGATTTTTACATCATCGATCAAGAATTCCAGTAGCTTAACTATTTTATATTAATAGATAATAAACTAACAGGCCATCTGATAAGATATCAAGTAACTTGCACTATGCCATCAAAACACATTATAAAATGTTCCATGGTCAATTTTAGAAGGATGGATCTATCTATATCTATCTATCTATATGGTTCGTGCAGCTGGAATAATGAGGGTCCTCCGCTTCCTTTTTAGCCGGCAACGCACCGACGATTTTAGCTTTGTTGTTAATGATATTTAATGAGTAACGGTGACCACTTCCCATTACCGATTAGAAGGCTCGTCTGCTGCTTTGTCGATTTCAAATAAAAAAGTTAGCCAATGTATGAATGCCTTCGGGATTAAATTGGGTGGTATATTCCCAGGGGCCTTCCAACAAAAAGACGGCGCTGATGCAATAGAAATCACAGACAAATAAATATATTTACGTTTATACATTTATTATTACATAACAGCAATGGCCCCCTTGCTTTAGTCTACCGCCAAACGACCTGTCTTATTTCGGCTGGGAATTGAGATAGAGAATCAATTCTGTCTTTTTCTTGGCCGGCAATGCATCGGTGAACCCTTTGGTATGACTGATGTTCTTGGGCGGTGGGAGCCAGATACCGTTAGATTGTCTATTTAGAGTAAAAAAAAACAAAAACCAAATGTATGAAACCCGTAAAAACTATGCAAAGACCTCCATGAGCATGTAATAGTCATAATTAATTTGAAACTGTCATAATGATGTAATCGTCACGGGACATCAATGTATATCAACGTTTTATAAAAATCGGTTTAGTAGAAATTTCGGCTTCCTCAAGATATGAAATCATATAAAGCGTAAAATAGCTTGAAGCAAATAGCTTCACGACACGGCAGAATCAACAGGTGTTTTGAATGGTCAATCCTATTAAATACCAAAAGTCAACTTTGTCTTATTTTTTTACTCTGTGGTTTCGATAAACAGGAGTCTCTGCATTCGTCTTAAGGAAAGCAAATATATGTGTCAATATGAAAATCGAAATGGAACATTTGAACATTTCAAATTTCGAACCTATGTTTTTTCACGCTGTACGCATTCTAGTGATTTCGAGAACATTATTATTGGTATTTTAATTTAGAGTTGGATCTTTCAAATATGTCGAAATTTTATCTTACTTTTGATGTAAATAACCTCATAGAATGTTATTTTTATACATAATATACTTATTACTTGTTACATATTTATCGTGTGATTCCCACGTTTTTAATTACGGTTGCCTGTAAGTGGATTCGTACTATAATATTCGTACCATCACAGACTAAAATAACTTCTAAGTGCGTTAGCAATTTTAGTTTCAAGTCTTTTGACATTACAAACTATACTTGTAAGTGTATCAACATTATTATTAACATTCGTAACAAGCAGTAGAATTTTTAAAAAAAATCCTTTAATTTTATTTATTGATTGATGATTTCTGAGGTTTTCTATCTATTCCACAAAATACCTTCAGTTCTGAGTTGACTGTATGAAGTTCAACTGTCTACGTACATTATAAATAACTCATTCATGTGTTTCGCTCGAACTCATCAAACACACCAAAAAACCCACCTTCGTCCGTAATGACTTTGACACCGACAAAAATGTGAAGAGGTACTAGGGTCGCAGCGACAAAAAGAGTCGAGTTGCGCTATAACGGGCGCGTTGCATAAAAACGTGCCTAGTGGCGAGATGAAATATATCTGCGCTCGGCTCGACTTCAGATAAGCCGGGGAGGGGTCGGGCAGTAAAGTAGGTGCCAACAGGGATGGACTGTTTATAGAATAATATTATCGATATCGATATTGTAGTATTCTTTAGTATAATATATTGTAATAGGCTGGGTCCTCTGGTATCTTTTAATCTAATGCCGATGATGACCATCAGATGGATCGACTGCTCGTTTGTTGGCTATTACAATAATTTTTGTATTTAATGTTATATGCTTTCACGATTTAAATAATTACATAATATCAAAATTATGATATCAAGTTAATGATTATTAATAATGATAGGGAACTATACCTAATAATATTACAGTTGTTAAATTTATTTACATAATTCAAATAATGACAACGCATTTAATCATTCAATCAAAGTTCTTAAATATAATAATCGTTGCCAACAAAGAACCTACAGTTTTGAAAGTGACATTTTTATAGTATCCGAAGCAAGTATATTTATTACGAGCAGTATCGAAACCCATTTATAAATTATCACATTCCATAATTATCACACTGATCTTGCTCTTATGGAATAGATTAGATTATACGTGGCGTAATTATATACACGGCATTAATATTTAATTCACTCAACTATAAATAACTCATGTACACACATTATAACTTAATAAACTTTACAGATTTTTTTTCAAAATTTAATAAATATTCATCGTATTCACGAAAACATCGATACTAATCTTAAAGCACCGATACATGGGTACGTGCCTACAACATTACGAGTCGGCGTGTCGAGTGTCGGCGCGCCTCGCAGCGGCGACGGGACGCATTAGCGCGCTACTGCTGCTACTTGATTGTATCATTGAGCTGTATACCATCTATGTATGTACGTACACGAATCGTGACTGCGACGCGACGCGCTATGTCGAAGTTCGACAGTCGAACTCGCTCGGTTATTCGCTCCGAGGGTACTAGGCAAGCAGCAATCAGAACACTACAATTATACGAAAGTGTTGTCACATGAATAGTGTTGTCGACGCCTTCTCGGATTTGACTAAGAACTGTTTTAGTAAATTACGAATATCATTTTTCTTAAAGTATTTTCTTATTATTGAGCAAGTCTGTAAAAGTCATAAGTACATAATCACTTAACAAATTTTTGTAGGATAAGGATACCAAAGGAGCATGCAGTGCCACCACCGGGACACTTGTGACCAGCTTCGAATTGTATTGTAGGATTGTACCAGGGACTGTAGTTAGGTGGGAAGTCCTGTTAGTATTACGTATTCGTTAATAAAAGGACTGTGAATATTAGGACTGTTAATGAAGGTTAGTTCTGTTTAGTAAGTATTAGGAATCGTCCAGTTAGTAATCACTAGCAATTTGTACGACTCAAATTTTGTCACACACGCGTTGCTAGTGTTGTTATTCCAAAGAATAGAATGATTACCTCTTATAGAAATGTAACCGGCAACCTTAAACATACTTGAGAACAGAACACAATGGTTATAAGACAATTTTTAACACGGCTGGAAAAGTTAGAGTGGTGGTACAGCTCCGAACGAACCATCCATTCAAACCTTTTTACGTTAATAGCCTACAAATGATCAGAGGAGTCACCTGATGTTATCTCTTACACGTTGCTGGACTCGTCGGGAGAGAAGAGAGTAGACGGTAAGAAAGAACTAGTAGTTCTCTAACCAGAATAGGACAAGTATTACAGCTTATTCAATCAAGAAGGTGGTAGTTAGTCTGGTAGGTATGAGAGCCTAATTGTAATTAATAATATTATTAATGACTTAATAATAATATTTATGATATAATTACTTAACACCTCCAAAAAGGAAGTCGGCTTCTATCGCCTCTTATGACATCCTGGTATACTGGCATGGGACTGGTGCTGGGCATCTAAGTCTACTCATTACGTCACAGATACTATTGTACTACCTGTTGTTTCATATTCCGTGGAAAATGATTCATTTAGTGATAAATAACACCATCTTTGTTGAAAAATTAAAATACAATTTTACATATTGTATTTGACCGTGACTCCATTGTGTTATTATATCCTGGTACGTGGAGAGCGAATTGAAGATGGAAAGTTTCCTCATACCGGATTGACTGACTGACTAGGGCTCCGAGAATGCAAGATGTATAATATACGTCTAGTCTGTTATATAGTCCTGGTACCGCGGTACCGCTAGTACTCCACCTGACGAAAACTTCGGTCATAGCAGCATAAAATGATTCGACAGTCGCATTTGGACTATTTTTGTCAATTTAATTATTGTCTTATCTTTTGTAGTTATCTCGTTCACTCTAGTTTCTTGAATACTGCTAAAGACAGAGATGGGAATATAAAAATCGATCTCCTTCTATTGCAATGTGAGCGCTCATAGCATTGTTTATGAATGCGGGGTTTAATTTTGCACGTAAGAGGGTGTTGGATTGCATTGTAGTGAAAGTATCAACAAGTAGATAGGCACGTAGAAAAAGTATACATGATTCATTTCTTCCTTCATAAACGCTAAGATCCGGAGTTTGAATTTGAACATTCTGTACAACTATGAGGTCAAATCCCTGCTGTTTCAGGGTTCTGTAACCACTAGCGGTGGGTACATAGTTGTTACATCTTATATAGAAGGTCACACCATATAAAGCGGATCTCTCGCTTCTTAGGTTGCTGGGTCGTACTATGCATAGATATCTTTTGGTGTTAAAAATGTTCATGAACGACAGTGGTAACCAATTACGGCTAGGTATATAAGCCTTTTCTTTTACCCACTATATGTATTAGCGACATCTATTGACGAAAACCTTACTTAGACAGTTTTTCAATATCCTGTTGGCCAAAGTGAAGAATAAAAAATATGTTGATAAAATTAGGTACTTACGCTCGCCGACACACACACAAGTGTGGGAATGTATTTTTTAAATAATGGAAAGTGGTATCCAACAGGTAACAAATAAAATAAAGTAATAAAGAAAATGGTGTAATTTCTTCATTCCCCTATATGACAATATTTTCATCTTACCAAGGCAGCCTATAAAGGCCCTTGTAATGGTTACACATTACATACCACTGTTACGGTTCTGAGCGTTATTTAAGACGAATTTATTATCGATAACGGTAGTTGGATGACTCGTTGAATAATGATAACAGCAGCATTATTACGACATTGAAGCAACGCAAGCAGCTGATTGAAGAATATTTAAAGCAAACTCTAACTGCGTTTTTTTTATATCTTTTCATATATTTGACATATCTTAAAAAATAATTTTCGGATTCCCAAAACCTTCATCTTGTTACCACCATGGAATGTTATGGCCATCTTTAAATGTTAGAAACCTTCCAACCACTTTCAAATGTTAAATTTAAATTACACTGAGTTGGACCTTTTTTGTCTTTTGATTTAACAAAAAGTTGCCCAACGAACCAAGTTTATTTCGCAAAAATGTATATTTAAAATAAAATCTAGCTAGTGTTCAATTTCTAAAAATCCTCCTCCTTATTTTTTATTAATCCGAACCGACCAAAACAAAAGAAAATGATTTGAAATCATGGCTTACATGTTCATCAACTTCACAGTAAAACATAAATTTAAGAAGTTTTTCTGGCTACTACGTCTAACGATATGGTTTTAATACAATTTAAACTCACGCTTATTCCCCACACATACAGGTCACTTTTATTTATCAAATTTTGAGTATCGTATGTAGATACGTCTCACGATATCAGTTTGTTTCGTTTTGTTTACCTTATCAAATAAAAACCAATCGTTTATCCTATGTAATAGGGACGAATTCTATTTGAATATTTCTTATCAGAAAGAGGAACGCGTGTCAGCGCTTGCGCACTATGTCGTTTTCACTCACACCCAAGTCATATTACATTGAACGTTCGATCTTCACAATTTATGATTTCCTAGTAACTTGCGCACACTTTTCTGCTTCGCCGCAAGGAAGCACACCAACATTTTTTTATAACCAATATCGATGAAATAAACAGAGCCAGTACGAAATTGTTATTTATTGTCATGATGTAACAGTTCAGTTTCGTCTGTGGACTATAAAGGGATATGATGCAGCGCTGGCGATTCGATATAAAAAGAGGACAAAATAAATTTCTTGACCACTATATGGCTCTCTCTTACTCATTTTGTTATAATATTGTCCCTCTCTACGCGTTCCTGCATACGAGCGCTCGCGCAATCTACGAGTATGTATCACGACGTTGATTTGATCTCTTCATACGTTATAGCCTCCTGGTCAGATGCGCACATATTTGTGCTTCGCGCAGGCGTGCTGGCTGCTATTGGCGTGCGCGCAAGTTGACATCGCGTGCTATTCGCGCGCAGGACTGTGCTATAACTATCAAAAAGCTTAAAAACTTAGTTTAAATGTATTACTTTTTACTCTCAACATAAGGTTGAAATTATCTGTGAAATAATTACTTCATACGGTTTTTCATAGTGTGCGTTCATTTATATCACGCCTTAAAATGTAGATAGACGATACGCGCTACGTAGGTACATTTCTAGCGATACGTTAGAGGTAATTTTAAATTCATTTATTGATCTGATTTTGAAAATGATTTAAATTTGGAATAACTTTTAGAACGCTTGAGCTGATTTGATTGTAAAATCAAAATGTTTTTTTAATCAAAGAATGATAAGGTTATTATAACATGTTTCGTTTTATTTTTTTTTATTCCATTTTCAAAACGCGGGAAATGGCTAACATATACAACAGTTGATTCCCCGACTATACTTACGTGATGAAAGAATTTGCTTATTACCCCCTAAAATGGTTTGTGAATTGTTTTTTCTTCAACAACCTTGGTTGCTTGGTAAATTTTTAGGGGTTCCGTGGTCAGAACAAAATCCTTATATCTTCGTCCTGACCATCTGCCATACATAGAGCAGAGATCATTTAGTACTAGACAGCAGTTATTTGGTATGTCTATATCTATACATGTTTGTCACAATGATAAAGGGATAGAATAAATAAGAAAAAAAAAGAAATTTTCACCCATATTTAAAGTGGAGGGGAGGGATTTTATTGTCACATGCGTAGCCCAGTAGTCATTCGTCCTACAAAGCGACAGATTAATTTATCTATATAAACTTTTATTCTTCCTTTCATAATTTTTTTGTTCTTTTATTCAATTCTTTTATTGGTTGACATCCAGCAGTGGACCTTCAAAGGCTGATAGATTCAAGTAGTTTGTTAAACGAGGCAGAAATTAAAACGTGAACCGCCATTACATTACCGAACTAATTATTGACGAAGACCAGCGCTGACGGGCTCTGGACTCCAGTAGGTATAATATCAGCATTAGCAGAATTCGATTCTCGTTATAAATCTTCGGGTCTCGTTATAAATTTAAATATATTTCAAATTTTTGTAACTGTTTTTATAATATTTTATTAGGTTTCACCTGACTGGTGTCCGTCTGTAATCGAATCTTTTGTCAAAGTCCTACATCCAAGTGTCCGATTGAGCTGAAAATTTGTATACTTATTACATTTATTTATTTACACACAAACAGCTCACAATCATTTTACATAAGTTTTATTATATAAATACACATGACGTGTTCTGATTAATTTTAAGACTTATAATACATTATTATACATACACTAATATTTAGAATTCTAGATACAGAAATGGTACAAGCGTAATATTCATCATAATAATCACAACCCATATCTGTCCCACTGCTGGGCTCGGGTGAGGGGAACAGGCCATAGTCCACCACGCTTGCCAATTGCGGATTGATGTACGAGCGTATTTTTTTTGTTAATTACATATGTAAATCGAATGACAATACAATGTAATGTTGCTACAGGGCTGGTCTGATGATGGAGACGTAGGGTTGTCACAGAAATTGAATAAAGGAACGTAACTCGATTGAGTTTAGGATTTTTTTTTCTTTTACGTACGATAAGTCAGTGCTTGACTACTATCCCACCTGATGGTAAGTGGCGATGTAGTATATGATGTTGTGCGC